>JAWNLH010001241.1:0-11386 GCA_035042485.1 Drosophila cyrtoloma | reverse complement strand
AAAATTTTAAGAGTCCTTATGTTCGTTTTTTTGAAAAGTACGCTAATCTTAACAAATTTCACAGACTTCTCTCTGTGCAACCAAAGCTCTAAAAGGAACCAATTCAATGGAATTGCAAGAGAATTGCAAAGAGATTATTCTGTCTTTATAGATCCGGAGAAATTCAGCTCTTCTTACAATGAACTTGCTAAAGATCTTTCTATTGTAGACAAAATACTTAAAAGCTATCCCGAATGTGAAGAAGAATACATCATCGATAACCTGTCACTAGAAACTAAGGAAATATTTTTTTCAGAATTATCTAAAGAAGTTCTAAAATTGAAGAATAGCCTATCTCAAATATTAATTTCTTATATGTGTGCAAAAAAGCCAATAAACGAAGATTATTCAACACTAATCAATAATATGTATAATGATGTTCGGAAAGCGGTTCTTACATTTAATTCTGTTGTACATTCTAGCAATGGCCTATTGAAGAGATCAAATTATGAACACAACGGATACAGAATGAAATGTATAGGATCATGCATCTTAAATCAAGCAAATCAGATACTGGTTTCGGTTGTGGAAAGTGATAAAGACAGATTTAAGGCGACAGAGGAAGAAAAGGCTAAATTGTTCTATTCGATTCCACCAGAATTAGAAAAATTGAATTTTTTCAAGGTTTTTAATATTGAGTTGAAGAATTATACAAAGGATATGCTTCATTTCTATGATAAAGATTTGAGTGGAATTGAATCTTTGTCGAAGACCGACCAGAAAGATATTTATCAAGATATGTTTTCATTAATGAAAGGGGAAAAGGTCGAAGGATTAAAATTTTCAAAGGTCTTTGCTTCGACTAGAATTTCAGAGGATTTGAAATATCTGAGTAATACAACTTCGAAATCCAGGTCAAGATTGAAGGATAAGGATTCGTATACGTCTTTACTTAGTATACAGAGAGATAGATTCTTTAAACACCTTTGGGTAATCAAACTTCGAATTCTGAAAGAAGAAGAAAGAATACCAGTTGATGATGCTTTATTCGCGGAATTTTCGGATAGGTTTACCCTAGCTTATGCAGTCTTTCTTGCCTTGACTCGTGATTCAAGGAGTATACTACCATTATATGATCAACTTAAAAAAAACAGTGCTTCCTTAAATCAAATTCGTACTCTCTTCAATGATTTTAGAAATAATCATGATTGTTCGAGATCTGCTTATGTGAAATTGTTAGCAAAGCTAAAATCAATCGGAAGATTACTTGAAGAATCCGAAGATTTGCTAGTTTCGTTAACCAGTGGTCGAGGAAATTTGTTAACTAGAAAATCTTTCAATGGATTGGCTTTGGAAGTTAAAGACGAACTTAAAAATACATTTTTTCGGGTAATCTATAGATCTTGTTTGAGAAAGATCTTGAAGGTTATGAAAGACATGAAACCTGAAGAGAAAGATGAAAAGAGTAGGAATTCATGTAAGTCTACGTACATTTCAGATAAAGTAAAAGAAATTTATGAGAAAGAGCGTATTTTATTTAATAACAGCTTGTCTAAATCTTTAATGTCTTTTGAATTTCCATCTCTGAAAGGATGGTCGAATCAAAAAATTCTAGAGAGGTGGGAAAAAATAATACCAGGATTTGAAAAAATATTAAATGAAGATGAGTTTGATAAGTATTTTATCTTCCCTGATTCTCACGCCGAATCTTAATAAAGGTGGTTATCTTACATGTTTTTTTCTGGTTATCTTTAATTTGCACTGTTTTTGTCAGACTAGACTGATCACTCGTATTCGAGTCTCAGATTTCAGATGTTATTAATTTAAATAACCTAGGATGAGTTGAGGTGTTTCGAGGATAAAACGAATCCATTAAACCATTTCCATTAACATCTAAAATTTCATAGATTCTGAAAAGACATCCACCTTACCATTTTATACTATTAAATCTCATTTGTGATACTCAGATGCAATTTACTTGTTGATGAAAATTCATTTTTATTTTATCCAAAATAGTCTGCTACTTGAATTGATGAATTTCGGGATATTTCAGGTCGAAATTTGTGGGTTCCTTTGACCATATCTGCAGTATTTCTGCAATAATCTGGAAATTCTTCCTTAGAATTATAGCGAATGTATTTTTCAACTCACGTTCCGATATATTGGTATTTTTTTCGAGGCTGAACCCCCTAAAATGTACCATCCTTCAGACACTCTTCAGTTGGATCTTAGGGAATTATAAAGTACCTGAAGTTTATATAAAATTATGGCCAAGTAATTGTATAATGACATTCACATTTCATCAAAACTGAAGTGGAGTCTAGACTTATCTTATTACACCATTGGGTCATGCCTTACAATAAATAGAAATCGTCGGCGCTTTCAGTTGTTTTTTTTTATATTTGCTGAAACCCAACCCTAAAAAAAAGTAATTTATTTTCAATATATTTCTATAGCTAGTGAGCGATCGGTGAAACCCATATTCTCAAACGGGTGATCAAGAGAAGATCGGAAAAACACTCAAAGGATCATTCTAAATTTAGGGCCAAGCCCTATCGTACTCTGTTGGGCTTAGATAACTAGGAGCAAAATATATGTTTTATACCCAAAGTGGAATCGCTTTGCATACATATATATACACTTTCTTGAACCCTTCCGGTATTATGAAGCTAAGAGCTACACAGGACTCCCATGTGTCGTAAACATTACATCTCTACCTCCTAAGTAGTGGCTGCAGACTTGCTTAACAGACAACTGCAGCCTGCTGTCTTCCTTATGTTTCAAATTCATAAAAATTTTCACAAGGAGTTAAGAAAGAGATTACCAATCTCTCAATGGAAACACAAAGTTTCAGCACTATAAAATGTTTATTATACCGCAAGACAGTATGAAGATGCTTTCCTTTGTTGCACTGGTTTAATGTCATCTCGGATATTGAAACCCATCCCTAATTTAGAGTCTAGTTGTTGACTATTAAATCTAATTGAAATATTTATATTAACATTTAAATCTTTTAAGGATTCCACAAACACTTACCGTTTTAATTGACAATAATTATGTTTCCAATCAATTGTTGCCAACATAACCTAAACCTTGTTATTATATTCACCTTTAGTTTTTCCTTTTAATATAATTTTTTTGGCCCATATGTATCAGGCCTTGTCCATAATAAGCACTGTTGTGTCTGATGGGTTGCTAAACGCTTGAAACACTATTAATCAGTAATATTTTCATTACTTATTTATAAGATAGTGATAAATAATTATTCACTCAATAAGTAAAGCTTTCGCTTAATAAACCTCATATACGTAATGACAAAACATTCAAGTTGAGTACGATAAAATTGTAGAAAAAATTAAAGACAAATCTAGCGCGGCAAAAAAATTTAACTTGCTTTTCGTTTGTGTCACTCATGTCTTAGTGTATATTATGAAAAAAACGAAACAACTGGAAGTGTCTTTTCCTTTGCAGGAGGAAGTCTTAACATCCTTCCAGTGCACTAGAAACAAATCCTAAGCCAAATATTTCGAGCTTCGGGTCATTGATTTTTATAGATGCTAGCATGTATACCTTCTGGTCCCACCTCCTCTTTTTCGGTTTTTCATTTTATGAGGAAGCTGCAACTTTCAGCAAATAACCAAAGGAGGCCTGGGCTGAATCTGTCGTGAGAAACATGACTGCAACCTTTTGTGGATTTCTGGACAAGTAACACGCTCGTGTGTGTGAAACTAATAACAGTTTATATCAGAACCTCACATCCTCCTCATAAAAAGAAAACCCCGAAAAAATGGGAGGTGGGGCCGGTGGCGTGTAGGAGCAGCATGGATAAAAATGGCTTGCTCGAAGCTCGAAAGAGTGGGTTTAGGGTTTGTTCTAAGTGTTCAAGACCTCTGGAAAAGGTTTAAAATTTCCTCCTATAGAGGCACAAACGCTCCTAGTTAATAAATCTCGCATTTTTAATCAAAGAAGACATCCTCCTGTAATTGCTAAGGCAACAAATATGACAGGAGGTCCTTTACAACAATTACGCTGCAGCACGATTGGGTTCTCGAGAGGGACTTTCATCAATTATACACATATAAGCTTATTACATGTCTGTGCAACCACAAAAGGGTTACAGAGTCTGTCATACGATAGACTTTGCCCAGACCATTTGCCATTAAATATCTAATAAATTAATTATCAACGTAAAGCCAACTAAGAGCAAAATCTGTAAATAAATATGATTGAGCAAGCACATTCTATATTTTATGAGGTTAGCACATATTATTATAAATTTAAAGGATTCCCAATCACGTCATACCCTGGTAGGCTTAGATTATTGAGACAATAAAAAGAATGTATACTTGGATTGAGTCTCTAATAATTGCTTTTCGAACTATTCGCTTTAATTGATTTGAAAACAGCATTTCACAATCTCTCGGTCTGTTTATCCTAAGACCATGTCCTCTCTAAGCATCTTTTTTCAGTCAGTAATTTTGTACGGAACTGATAGCCGTTCTACTTTATTGGATACATTTTTCAGTTGTAGATCAAAATTGGTCCACTCAACGGGATTCGATCCCTAATTTTTAGTTTTTCAACTGGCTATGATGGCTCTGAAAAAAATTTAAAACAAGCTTTTGATCAAAAATTAAAAATCTCTAATGATCAGTTTTTTGATGAGTACGCTAATCTTAACAACTTCTACAGACTTCTCTCTGTGCAGCCAAAGCTCTAAAAGGAACCAATTCAATGAAATTGCAAGAGAATTACAAAAAGATTATTCGGTCTTCATAGATCCGGAGAAATTCAGCTCTTCTTACAATGAACTTGCTAAAGATCTTGCCATTGTAGATCAAATACTTAAAAGCAGCCCCGGATGCGAAGAAGAATACATCATTGATAACCTATCACTGGAAACTAAGGAAATATTTTTTTCTGATTTACTTAATGAGATTCAAAAGTTAAAAGATAAGCTGCCTCAATGGGAGGATTTTCTGAGTAGAGGATTCGAATTAAAGCAAAACTACGATTACTTATTATTAGCAAAGAATATAATTCGAGATAGCAAAGAGATGGGTGAGAAATTCTCCTTTGCATTAAACTCAGGTGATGGTTTAATTGAAAACATCAAATATAGAATGAAGTGCATTTTACCCATCATTTTTAATCTAGTAAATGATTTATTGATCTCAATTGTGGAAGAAAATAAAAACATGATTAACCTGACAAGTAAAGAAAAGATTGAATTGTTTCGTTCGATTCCACCAGCATTGAAAAATTTTGAATTCTTCAAATATTTTTATTCTATTCTAGATAAAAACTTCGGCGATTTATTGCGTTATTACACCAAGGATTTGAATGCAATTGAATCTGTGTCGAAAAATAGCGAGAAGGATATTTATCAAGATATATTTTCAATATTGAAAGGTGAAAAGATTGAGGGATTAAACTTTGATAATATCCTTGCTTCGGCTGGGACATTATATGATTTGAAAATCCTAAATAATATTACATCAGAATTCAGGTAAAAATTGAAAGGAAAGGACTCGTATACGACCTTTTTTAGTATATACAGGGACAAATTGTTTAAACCCTTTCATTTGATCAAACTTAGAATTCTGAAAAAGGAAGATCGAATATCTGTCGATGATTCTGTCTTGCAGGAATTTATGGACAAGTTTACGCTAACTCTTGCACTTTGAAATGTCTTGATTATAACAATTTTCAAATGATATTCATTCGGATGTTGAGCATTTCAACTGCTTTAGCAGAAATAGGAGGTATCTTCGATAATCCATTAAATGGATCTGCAAATCAAGCATACATTAAGTTATTTACAAAGATAAGATCTGCCCGGAAATCAATTCTGAATCTAGAGGAGAGGGTTGTTTCCTTGATCAAAGGACGTGGTAAAATATTGGAAAAAAAATCTTTAAATGGATTTACCTTGAAGATTAAAGAAGAACTTAAAAATATATTTGTTCAGCTAAAATTTAGTTCTTGTTTGAAAAGTATCCTGAAAGTTCTAAAAGACATGAAATCTATAGAGAATGGATAAGAGACTAAGGAATCTTATAAGCACACGGAAATTTCTGGAAAATTAAAGGAAACCTATGTCAATGAGTATATTATATTCAATAATAGCTTACCAAAATCTTTAAAGTATCTTGTAATTCCGTCCCTGGAAGGATGGTCCGATCAAAAAATTAGACAGATGTGTAATGAAAGAATACCAAGATTTGAAAAGTTGTTGAGTGGAAATAACTTTGATGATTATTTTGTCTTCCCTAATTCGAACGACGCATTGTAATAAAATGGATTATCTTACATATTTGTCTCTGTTTATTTTTATTATACAGGTAAGTGTTGGGTCTGGGAAAAGTATTTATATGCGAGTCTCAGTTTTCAGATGTTACTGATTTAAAGGTTGATTCATTAAAATTGCTATGAAATAATTTTAATATTGAAAAAAGGATTTATTAAAATCGTTTCCCTTAATATACAAAATTCTATAGATTCTGAAAAACAGACTGGCTTGATCTTTTAATTCAAACCTATTGTGTCTACTAGACTACTAGAACCAGACGCAGTTTAATCCTAAATGGATGATTTTACTTTACTTAAAATTCAACTGTATTGACCTATAAATTTCGGGATACTTCTATTAGGAATTACATTTACAATTCAGTTCTGGGATGCTGATATCTTATTTTGAACTGAAATATCTAAAATGTACCATTCTTTCTGTTCTCTGTCGGAAAATCGATCATTTGATTGTGAAGAAGAACCTTTAGATATTCTCTCGTTTGATCGTAGGGAATTATAAGGTTTCTGAAGTTCATATGAACCCATGATTAAGTAATTCTATCATGTAATTCATCAAAACTGAAATAGAGTCTAAGCTTATATTAATGCACCCATTGAATCATACCTCACAATATGTAAAAATTATCGGCACTTTCAGTTGCTTTTTTAAATTTTGTTGAAATTCATCCCTAATTTTGAGTTTTAATTTTGACTAATGAATTTAATTAAATAATTTTAAGGATCCTCGAAATTTTACCGGTTTCATTGTCGATAATTCTTTTTCGGTTATTTCCAACACAATTAAAACATTGCTTTCATATTCCCCATTGGCTATTCTTGTTAATATTATTTGCTTGTAGTCTATATGTAACAGGCCATGCTCGCAATAAACGGTGCTGCATCTGATAGGTTGGTAAACCCCTTAAACAGTATTAATCTGTAATCATTTCATTACTTATTTATAAGCATAGTCAATAGATAATTATTCGTTCAATATATATAGCCTTCTTTTAATGAATATCTACATCCGTAATGGCAAAATATTCAGTTTGAGTATGATTACATGATATAAAAGGTTAAAGATTGATCTAGCGCAACACAAAAATTTAATTGGCGCTTCTTTTATTGCATTCATGCCTTCGTTCATGGAATTAAACAAAATTTATTTGACTGGAGCCCCTGAGACCCACCAAAGGAAGTTTGAATCTCCTGCCAGGGTATTTGAAATAAATCCTAAGCCCACTCTTTCGAGCAATATATTCTTCATACATGCTGCTCCCGTATACCCCTTTCTGCAGCTAACTGGTGGAGGAACCCTCCTATGATTGATAAAACCACCAATATGAAAGGCAATCGTTCACAACTTGATTGGGCTCTCGATAGGGACAGTTATTGGTTTCATGTGAATAAAAAAAACGAGGTTTATTAACTTGGAGCGCTTGTGCCTCTGTAGGTGGAAGTTTTAACCGCCTACTCAGATCTTAGAGACCCAAAACAAACACCGAGTCCACTCTTCCAAGCTTCGGGCAACTCTTTTTTATACATGCTGCTCCACACGCATGCAATCATCCGGCCCCACCTCCCCTTTTTTCGGATTTTTCTTTTTATAAGTCGGCTGGCTGTGACGTGACGTTCTGACATAAACTGTTATTAGTTTCACACACATAAGTGTGTAACTTATAAGGTAACCACAGAAAGGCTACAGTTATTTGTCTCAAGACAGATTCTGCCCAGCCATGTGTCACTAAGCATCTAACAAATGAATTATCAGTCTAAAAAATCAATTAAGAGAGAAAAAATTAAATAAATATGGTCGAGCGAAATACATTCCATATTTGATAATTTTAGCACATACCATCATAAATTGTGAAGACCTGATTATGAAAGACAATGAGAAGAAGGAATGCTTAAGTTGAAGCTCTACCGCCTGCTTCTCTATCTGTTCGCTTTAATTCATTCGGAAACAGCATTTCACAATCTCTCAGTCTGCTTATCCCAAGATCCTGTCCTCTCTAAGCATCTTTTTCCAGTCAGTAATTTTGTACTGAAATAGTAGCTGTTATAGATTGTTGTATCCGTTTGATTTTTTTACTAGTAGATCAAAATTATTTCATTCAAATCGATTCGACCCCTTTATTAAATTTTTTAATTGATCTAAAATGGCAAAAAAAAATTTTTAAATATATTTTTAATGAAAATTTTAAGAGTCCTTATGTTCGTTTTTTTGAAAAGTACGCTAATCTTAACAAATTTCACAGACTTCTCTCTGTGCAACCAAAGCTCTAAAAGGAACCAATTCAATGGAATTGCAAGAGAATTACAAAAAGATTATTCGGTCTTCATAGATCCGGAGAAATTCAGCTCTTCTTACAACGAACTTGTTAAAGATCTTTCTATTGTAGACAAAATGCTTAAAAGCTATTCCGAATGCGAAGAAGAATACATCATTGATAACCTGTCACTAGAAACTAAGGAAATATTTTTTTCTGATTTACTTAAAATAATCCAAAACCTAAAGAATAACCTTCCTCGAAAGGATGTATTGATTTCTAACATGTCCACAACAGATCAAATGAATAATGATTATTCAATGCCAATTATGAATTTGTTTCAAGATATTCGGAATGTAGTTTTTATATATGAATCTGCAATGAATTCTAGCGATGGTCTATGGATGAAATCAATATATACACACAACGTATACAGGTTAAAGTGTTTAATAACATACATCTTAACTCAAGCAAATCAGCTACTGGTCTCGATCGTGGAAAGAAATAATGACGGGATTAAGCTGACAGATAAAGAAAGGGCTGAATTATTCCATTCAATTCCACTGCAATTACAAAAATTTGAGTTTTTCAACATATTGCATTCATTTCTGCAGACAAATACCGACGATATATTACGTTTCTACAACACTGATTTACTTGAAATTGAATCTTTGTCGAAAGAGAACGACAAAGATATTTATCAAGATCTATATTCATTAATAAAAGGGGAAAATTTCAAAGAATTGAAATTGGCCAATGTCCTTGCTTCTGCTACGCTTTCAGATGATTTTAAGAATTTGAGTCGTATTTCTATGGAATTCATGTCAGGATTGAAAGAAAAGGATTCGTATTCATCTATGTTTAATATTCATAGACATAAATTGCTGAATCCCCTTCAACTCATCAAACTTCGAATTCTGAAAATGAAAGAAGAAATACCTGTCGAGGATGCTGTATTGGAAGAATTCATGGATAAGTTTGCACTAACTCAAGCAGTTTGTAATGCATTAAACGATGATATAGCAAGTATAAAACCGTTATTTGATCAAATTATACAAAACAATGATTCTATAGGTGAAATACGTAATCTCTTCGGTGAGATAGTAAAGAACAATGATAATTCGAAGTCTGCTTATATGAGATTATTGGAAAAACAAGAATCAATCAGGAAATTATTTCAACAAACGGAGAATTTTATAGTTTCGTTAACCAATGGACGAGGAAATTTATTAACAAAAAAATCTTTAAATCGATTTGCCTTGGTGGTTAAAGAAGAAATCAAAAATACATTTGCTCAGATTAGTTTTAGATCTTCTATAAAAGGAGCCCTGAAAGTTTTAGAAGACATGATATTCGAGAAGAACAGACAAAATAATAAGAAGGCTTATAATCCTACGGGCATTTTGGACAATCTAAAAGAGAACTATGCCAAGATGCATATTACTTTCAATAATATCTTACCCAAATCTTTGAAGTCTTGTGAGCTTCCGTCTCTGAAAGGATGGTCCGATCAAGAAATTATGAAGATGTGTAAAGATAAGATACCAAAATTAGTGAATTTATTGAATGAAGATAACTTTAATAACTATTTTGTCATCCCGATGTCGGGTGTCGCATTTTAATAAAATGAATCAACTGAAATATTTATTTCTGTTTATATTTCATAAACACTGTATTTGTTGGATTTGGGCGAAACTGTCGTAGGAAAGTCTCAGTTTTCATAAATTATTTATTTAAAAATTGCTTTATTAAAATTACTCAGGAGTACTTATGATGATTGAGAAAAAATATGTATTTATTAAACCTTTCTCATGAATATACAAAATTAGATGGTTTCTGAAAGACACCAAGCTTGATCTTTCAATCCCAACCTATTGTATCTACGATACTCAGGTACAATTTAATTGTTAATGGATGATTCTTTTCACTTTATTTAAAACATTTGGCTGTATTGACTGATAAATTTCGTCTTATTTCCAGTACGAATTTAATCGTGGCTTCGATGATGATATGATATATATATATTCTATCACCAGTCTTTCTGCAATAAGTTAGTTATTAGCTTTTTAAAATTATAATGAATTTGGTTCGTAACTCAGGTTGTGGATGCCGAAATTTCATTTGAGGCCAAAAAAAAACGAAACAACTAGAAGCGCTTGTGCCTCTATAAGAGGAAATTTTAAACCTCCTACCGAGGTCTTGGGCACTTAGAACAAATCCTAAGCCCACTCTTTCGAGCTTCGGGCAAGCCCTTTTTTCGGGTTTTCTTTTTATGAGATGGCTGTGAGTGACGTTCTGATATAAACTGTTATTAGTTTCACATACATGGGTGTTTAAATTATCCATAAACCACGAAAAGGTTACAGTCCTTAGGAATTCTCCGGTTTAATTTTACGGAATTATAAAGCTGTCGAAGTTCATATAAACCTACGGCCAATTAATTGCATAATGCCATTCTTATTCATTTAAACTGAAATCGGGTTTAGATTTAGCTTAATACGCCTATTATTAAGTCAGTCTTACAATATAAAAAAAATTATCAGCACTTACAGTTGTTCTATGTTTATAATAAAAAACGAATTTTATTTGACGGGAAAAGCCTGTACCTGACATAAGGATTTTCATATGTTGGCAGCTGATCTTGCAGCCACCGAACACGAACAACTATCCCTTTTTCGGGATTTTCTTTTATTATTCGGCAGTTATTGGTTTCACACGCATAAGCTTGTTACTTATCCGCGCAACCACAAAAAGGTTACGGTCATATGTCTCACAAAAAACTCTACACGGGTTATGGCTTCATTAACGCCGATAATGCGAAACTTCTCGCCACATGACTGCATTGT
>JAWNLH010001240.1:0-36138 GCA_035042485.1 Drosophila cyrtoloma | reverse complement strand
ATAGATATATATATATAGATATGTTGAATCACTCTCTGAATTAATAATCTTTTTCAATTGCATATGCCGCCGAATTTCTCAAAGTATTCTATTCTATATTATTCGTTGCATATCACACGTTATTGCCCAGCCATTAAAAAAAGCGAAATTTATTAAACTAGAGGCACCTGTGCCTCTACAGGAGGAAGTTTTAACCTCCTGTTAAGGTCCTGGGCACTTGTAATAAGTCCCAAGCCCTCTCTTTCGAGCAAGCCCTTTTTTATACATGCCACTCCCGAATGTTGGCCTTTCAGCCACCTTCCAGTCCCACCTCTCTCCTTTTAGGGTTTTTGTTTTTATGGAGAGGCTGTGACGTTCTGGCCGCCTGTGCCTCTGTAGGAGGAAATTCTAAATCTTCTACCAAGGTCCTGGACACTTAGAACAAATCCTGAGCCCACTCTTTCGAGCTTCGGGAAAATCTTCTTTTATTCATGCCGCTCCCGCACACATACACACACACGCATGCAATCATCTGGCCCACCTCCCCTTTTTTCGGGCTTTTCTTTTTATGAGTCGGCTGGCTGTGACGTGACGTTCTGATATAAACTGTTATTAGTTTCACACACATGAGTGTATTACTTATCTGGGCAACCACGCAAAGGCTATAGCCATCCGTCTCACGACAGATTCTGCCCAGCCACTTTAGGCATATAACATATATGTTGCTCCTGGTATCGAAGCCCACCAGAGTATGATGGGGCCAATTTCTAAACTTAGAGTGATCCGTTGAGTGTTTTTCCGATCTTGATTGAGCTAAATTTTCTTCATCTCTTGTAGAGTTTCTACCAACCCGTTTGACAATAAGGTTTTTACCGATCACTCATTAGCTATAGCAATATAGTGAAAATAAATTTCTTTTAAAGATTTGACATTTTCAAATACTCTGAAATAATATGATGCTTCAACCAGTCAAAAAAAAAGGAATTTATTTTCTCTATATTGCTATAGCTAGTGAATGATCGGTGAAAACCTTATTGTTAAACTGGTTGGTAGAAACTCCACCCACGAGGGATGGAGGAAACTTGGCTCAGACCAAGGAAGATCGGAAAAACACTCAACGGATCCCTCTAAATTCAGGACTAAGCCCAATCATACCCTGGCGGGCTTCTATAACTAGGAGCAAAATATACGTTTTATACCCAAAGTGGAATGGCTTCGTGTCCACATATAAACACTTTCTTGAACCACCCGGCATTTTGAAACCAAACGCCACACAGGACTCCTATGTGTTGTAAATGCTCGAGCACGAGCTTTACACCTCTACCTCCTAAGTAGTGGCTGCAGACTTGTTTTACAAATTTCACAAGGAATTAAGAAAGAGATTTCCAATCTCTTATTAGAACCACCAATTTTCAGCACTATAAAGTGTTTATCATACCGCAAGACATACATATATGAAGATGCGTTCCCTTTTTGCTCTAGTTTAAAGTCATCTCGGACTAGCTTCAACCAGTCATAATTTGAGTATGGTACATTAATAGGTTGCATGCCGACATGTCTAACAATAATCAGAAAGCTTGGGTTGATAGGTAGAAGAGCTTAACATAGGAAAATTTAACGACATAGGTCTTGACCATAACCTAAAAAATACATTCAATATATTGTATCCTGCAACACTCGATATAAGCAAAAGAAATGTCATAAACACATTGCGTATGGAAAATTAGAGAAAACTGCAGCAGTTAACCAATTTATGAAATTGAGACCACCGTTTCCTCTGCAGTAAATGGATGATGAAAACATGCTCAAAAAGCTCTATAAAAAATAAAAAGAAAAACAATAATCTTTATTCAAGTTGGGTGTTCCAAATAATATCAACACGAAATGCTATGAATGCGTTTCAATATCATTTAAAATAATCACAAAGAGTTGCATTGAACTTCGCAACTATAAGATTATTATCCAATGGGCTTAATATTCACCTGATCTGTAACTGTCATCGACATCAAATTCGTCTTCATCTGCAACTTGACTGTAATAGACATCGAATTGACTGGATATGTGTACAGAAGTATCTTGGAGATTGCTCTTAATTACCGTCTAGAACAGATTCGCAATTTTTTCTTTCGAAATAGTACTTTTTAAAATTTAAGTTTAAATTCTTTTTAAAGAATCGTGCAATAACCAACAGAGGGTCCTCGGTCTTATATACAGACATTAAATTTATATAATTGTTTTTTAGATCATCGACACAGACTACAAGTCTCTCAAGATAATCATCTTGACCAATAATTAAGTTAGTTAATAGGCTAATAATCATTGCCCTTAATCTTGGAACAGCACGACCAAGAAAAGCATCTTTTGCATTTGAAAAAGCTGAATAATCATCATAATCTTCAGTTGTCAATACTTTAGATTGAAACTCCTTTAATAAGGGAATCAGGGATCCAAAAAATATTGGTAACAACGAGTAATTCACCGTGAATCTCCAAACAGGCGAGTTATTAAAATCAAAGGTCTTACATTTGTTATGGATTTGTGTGTTCAAGTCTTCAATGTTTGATAACAGTTCATCTGTCATTTGTTCAAGCTTCAATACATCAGTCCTACCTCCATCAAGAATGTCATCACAAAGAATTACAAAACGCTCGAACATATCTTCTAATATTTCCAATCCTTTTTTATCACCATTTAGAAATTCATTGTATCTTTGAAAAATTAAAATTTGTAAAAATGTAATCGGAATATGTTCATTTTCAGTTAAAGAAAAATTAATAGAGATGGCTCTACAAAGCAGATGAAAAAGTCTTAAATAAGCCACAATATCGGAATACACATAATCTTTTGTAAAATAATCAAATAGCCCAGA
This sequence comes from Drosophila cyrtoloma, assembly GCA_035042485.1. Classification (NCBI taxonomy): domain Eukaryota; kingdom Metazoa; phylum Arthropoda; class Insecta; order Diptera; family Drosophilidae; genus Drosophila; species Drosophila cyrtoloma. Next base: position 33,290 of record JAWNLH010001240.1, on the reverse strand, counting down.
CAAAACCACATCATTAAGTTTTTTACCAACATCACTAGAAATGGCCCTACTACTATGTTGGTAATCAGTGAAAATTTCTCTACCACCCTTACAGAAAATATTGATTAAAATGTGCTCTTTAAGATGTGTCTTAATATTCATTTCATACACATCATCAACAATTCGAAGTACATCCTGAGATATAGATGACAGCCGAATATGATCAGAAATACTATTTGATCCTACAACTAATTTAATTCCTTTTATATAGCTAAGACGCAAAGGATTCGCATTTATATCAGATGAAAATATTTCGAAACATCCATCAGTAAACGCTGGAGATTTGAAAAAAAAATTAAATATATTCGTACTCATTAGGGATGAATTTTAACTTTTATTTTTAAATAAAAAATTGATCTTTTTAAATTAATTGATTAATTAATTCAGTGTCATTTATAATTCAATAGTAAAAAAAAATCGGTTTCAATGATCTAAAGAAATATTCAATAATCAGAAGAACAAATTAAATCCGGATAATTACTGGAATTGAAAGATGACAATTAGGATTAAAATACTATTTCTTTTAATAATTGAGGCGTATATCCAATCGATTGTTGTACCCAGGAAGATTTTTAATTTTATTCATTCGAAAAATTTAAGAAAGAGGATAATCATGAAGAAATAGTGCATATAGCTGGTAGGAATTGAACTAAACGGAAGGTGCCGATCCAGCTACTAGTCAATTAAAACACTTAATTGTCTTTTTTCTAATTATTATCTGCTCTTGAGCATAAATGCCAATGCAAATATTTTTTAATTGATCTAAACAATTTTTAAAATAACTTTTAAAAATGAGAAAAGAACCTGATCAATAGTTAAAATTAGTTTTAATAGTTTTAATGACGTATCTGGTTATTCCAAGAGAGACTCAAATGAGGAGAGAAAGATTATAATTGAGAAATACTTATCATTACCGCATTGCCATTCCCTAACAAAAAACAGATAGAAGTAAATTAATTTTTTACTATTTTAATTTAAATATTTGAAATGCATTTTACAGAAGGCGATATAACTAAAGAATCTCTTTATAAATCACAGATTAAATCCCTAATGACCAGCATTAAAAGCAAATAACTTCATGAAAGATTGTTTAGTATCTGTGATCATGAACTTGTCTCCATTAAAGATTCTTCAGTGTGGCTCACCAAAGGAAATATGAAGTCAAGAAATGAAGGAGCTTATTGCTTTCTTCAGGACAGAAATATATTCTTTTGAGAAAATGTCAGATGCCCGCATTGCAAAGCTATGCCAAAAGCAGTATATCATCTTGCCACTAAATGCGACCGTATGCTTGGTCATGATTACATGAGACGGCATAATGAAGTATTAAGATGCATACATTTTATCACTGTGTAAGAGATTTGGAATTAAGAAGACAAGAAAATTAAAATCTCATTCTGTTCAAGAAGTTGTAGCAAATGAAAATGTCGAGATTCGAGTAGATACAAGAATTAAGACGGACATTAAAATACAACATGACAGTCCAGATATCTTCTTACATGATAAAAAGAAAAATGAAATAACTCTGATCGAGGTTGGAATCACCAATCTTGACCTATTAACTCAAGTTGAAAATGAAAAAACTAGAAAATACGGTTTAATAGCAAATGAGTTATCATTGATTTACAAGTGTAAAGTGAACATAATTCCATATGTAATGACCTGGGAAGGGCTGGTAACGAAATACCACAACAAGTATAGTAAAGAGATAGGAATTGAGTCTAAAGTCGAAGCGTACATCCAGTCTATTGTACTCAAGAAGACTCTCGAGTCTATTTCATTTGAAAGACGACGAAATATTGAAGAGGCGGACAACCATCTGAGTCTTGAGCAGTTAGTGCTTAGATCATCAGGTGGAGATAAGAGAACCGACACTGAATCAATTAAAGAGTAACTATTAGATTATACATTAAATAAATTCTTCTTATAAATATAAAATTTATTAAATAAATAAGATATAATTGTTTTTAAGGGACCTATAAATCAATTAAAAACAGTAATTTAATCTAATTAAAACTTGTCTATTTTTTTCTGTATAAATCCCATGACAGCGTCTAAATATTTCTTTTTGTTTTGGTTTGGGTACTTGTGATCGAATATTGGATCGGTGTCTCCAAAAGGCCCAAAATATGAAAAGAAAGGATTGTTTTCGGGCACTTTATCTGGAATCTGGGCATCTGCAAGCACGCCTGTTTCGTATGCCCAACACCTGGAAACATTCTGGATCGTGTATCCACCTCCCCCTACTACTAACAAGGGTATATCATAGTTTTTGACAAATTTCAAGCAACTTGCGTGTCCTTTAATGCTGAGATTAAATGGTCCCAGCTTGTCCTCGGCTAACGAATCTGCTCCAGATTGATAAACGATCGCAGAAGGCTTGAATTTTCGAATTGCATTGGAAATTATTGGTTCAAACGTGTATTTGTACGAATCATCGCCTATTCCGTTGAGAAGAGGAACGTTAATTGCTTTGTAGTCTCCAGTTATCAATGTTCCAGTGTCTGGGAAAAATCCATCTCCGTATTTGTGCAGAGATACTGTGAGAACTCTGTCATTTGTCAGAAATGCCTCTTCTACTCCGTCCCCATGATGCACATCGACGTCTATATACATCACTCTCTCGTATTTGGTTAATAACTCTAGAATTGCCATGACAATGTCATTAACAAAGCAAAATCCGCTTGCTTCTTCTTTCTTGGCATGGTGTAGTCCGCCACCCCAGTTTACTACGCAGTTGTACGCACCAGAATTGAGAAGCAAAGCCCCATTCACCGAAGCCGAAGAGTATCTTGTACAGAAGTCTTGTATGTTCTCAAATATAGGACAGTCGTCGGTTGCTTTTATTCCTATAGAATTGAAATACTCCATGCTATGATATGTCATAGGCATGCTTGTTGGTTGAAGAAGATCAATATGTTTTTCTATTCCATACGATTTGACTAACGAATGTGTCATTGTGATTCTAATTGGATTCATTGGATGGTCCTGCCCGTAATTGTGAAGCCCTATGGTTTCATCATACATGTAAGCTATTTTCACGGGGTAACGAATGAAAATCGAAAAAGAAATGTTTAAATATACGGCAACATGTGTAGATTTGAAGTTCAAGTTTGAAAATACGCCAATATTGAATTTCGATAAATATTTATTGATCATTTTTGAAGATCTTTGATAAAATTTTTAACTGCATTTTATTAAAGCAGTGTCAAATGTTTTTATTTATAGAAAAATGAAAAAGAACTTTGAATATCAATAATATATATTGGATAATTATGATGGAATGATGATCTAAACGCCCACTGATTATTTAAGATCTTTACAAAATTATTTTTTAGAATTTTTGGAACTCAGTCTGCAACATAGATATTGTCGTAGACGAAGTCAGCATTTAAAGAAGACATATTTATTAAACGGTTTTCGTATTTATATCTTAATTAGCCAATCATATACTCATTAGTTCAATAAAGGAGAAATGTTGAATAACTCTAATATGTATTAGACAATTGTAAAGGAGATGATAAACTAATTGGCTAGTGATGAATTATCATTGACTCGCTGGGCAGAATCTGTCTTGAAACGGATGGCTTGTAGCCTTTTCGTGGTTTCCCGGATAAGTAATACACACATGTGTATGAAACTAATAACAATTTATATCAGAACGTCACAGCTTCCTCATAAAATGAAAAACCCAAAAAAAGAGGAGGTGGGGCCGAATGATTGCATGCGGAAGCGGTATGGATAAAAAAGGGCTTGTCCGAAACACGAAAGAGTGCGCTTAGGATTTGTTATAAGTGCTCAGGACCTCGGTAGGAGGTTTAAAATTTCATCCTATAGAGGCACAGGCGCTTCTAGTTGTTTCGTTTTTTTTTACCATTAACCCCTTTACAACAGATATATTCGAAAAATTATTATCTTGATGCATTTATACTGAAAGAAGTTGGAGTAATATGTCCAAAAGTTGTTTGCAAATGTTTGTTTTATACTGATTGCTGATTCTATAACAATTGTGATTCTTATTTTTCATTAAAATTTTTTTATCAATTTTATTCAATCAAATAAAAAAGTAATTTATTTTCACTATATTGTTATAGCTACTGAGTGATCGGTGAAAACATTGTTGTGAAACGGGTTTTAAAAACTCCACCTACGAGGGATGGAGGAAACTTAGTCCAGGCAAGATCGGAAAAACACACAACGGATCAATTTAAATTCAGGGCTAAGCCCTATCATATCTTGGTGGGCTTCGATAACTAGGAGCAACATATATGTTTTATACCCAAAGTGGAATGGCTTCGTGTCCATATATAAACACTTTCTTTAACCACCCGGCATTTTGAAACCAAACGCCACACAGGACTCCTATATGTCGTAAATTCTCGAGTACGAGCTTTACATCTCTATCTCCTAAGTGGTGACTGCAGACTTGCTTTACAGACAACTGTAACCTGCTGTCTTCCTTATTTTTCAAATTCATAAAAATTTTCACAAGGAGTTAAGAAAGAGATTGCCAATCTCTTAATGGAAGCACCAATTTTCAGCACTATAAATGTTTATTATACCGAAAAACAGTATGAAGATGTATTCCTTTCTTGCTCTAGTTTAAAGTCATCTCGGACTAATTTTATTCAATTAATTTAAGTTTAAAAGCGACAAAATTCTTTCGCAAATCAATTTCTTTCTTTTCAGAACATTTTCCCATCCATCAAAGTTAAGTAGAGGATGAATGGTTGAATTGACAAGGTTTTAAGGTGATGCCTATGTGGTTTTTAAAGAGAAATCATAACTTTGCTCTTCATGGGAAATAATTTCAAAAAGAATTGAAAATTATCGCAAAACAAATCCGCATTTAAAAAATAATAATAAATCATTTTTTTAATTTGATCTAAACTAAAAAAAAATAAAAACGAAACAACTAGAAGCGCCTGTGCCTCTATAGGAAGAAATTTTAAACCTTCTACCGAGGTCCTGAGCACTTTGAACAAATCCTAAGCCCACTCTTTCGTGCTTCGGACAAGCCCTTTTTTATCCATGCCGCTCCCGCACACACGCCACCATCTCCCCTTTTTTTATGTTTTTCATTTTATGAGTCTGCTGGCTGTGACGTTCTGATATAAACTGTTATTAGTTTCACACACATAAGTGTGTTACTTATCTAGGCAACCACGCAAAGGCTACAGCCATCCGTCTCACGACTGATTCTGCCCAGTGATCAGATGGTCAATTTGGAATCAAAAAAAAACGAAACAACTAGAAGCGCCAGTGCCTCTATAGGAGGAAATTTGAACCTCCTACGGAGGTCCTGGGCACTTGGAACAAATCCTAAGCCCACTCTTTCGAGCTTCGGGCAAGCCCTTTTTTATCCATGCTGCTCCCGCATGTTGATCCTTTCGATCATCATCCGGCCCCACCTCCCCTTTTTTCGAGTTTTTCTTTTTATGAGTCTGCTGTGACGTGACGTGACGTTCTGATATAAAGTGTTATTAGTTTCACACACATAAGTGTGTTACTTATCCGGGCAACAACGAAAAGGTTACAGTCATCCATCTTACGACAGATTCTGCCCAGTAATTTGGAATCAATCTTGGAAGTTAGAAAGTGTCTAATCATATGCCAGGTATAATAAACATATTCTACCCTTACAATATAAACAAATGTTAGTGAATAGGATGTTAATACTAACGATATCTTATGGTTCAAAAACTGCTGTAGGACTGAAAAAAGAATTCTGTGCTTCAAAGGGATGTTGATAGTATTATAGATTAATTTATCAATATTGTGACATGCGGGAGCAGCATGCACATGTAAAAATTGGCTTGCCCGAAGCTTGAAAGAGTGGGCTAAGGATTTGCTTTGGACGTTCAAGACCTGAGTAGGGTGCTAAAACTTTGTCCTGCAGAGGAGAATGTGCCCCCAGTCAAATAAATTTCGTTTTTTTATAAATATTGCGAATTTCTGCAGAAACAGAATCTACGAAAAATGAGGATTAAAATAAACCGCCAAAAACCAGCCCGAGCAGAGCTACAGACTATATCCAATGGTCCAAGTTGTGAGGATTGAGCTCAGATGCAATAACCTGGACACAATTTTCAAATAATATAATATAATCGGACTATATCGATGACGAACAAGTAAAAAAGATTCAAAATATCATCATAAGACAATGATTCATAAGAAATCTAGGTTCGAAACAATTACATACTTAGATTAAATAAGATTGAGAGATATACTATTTGAAAGCTATAAAGAAACACTACTTCGGCAGTGGGCAATTGAAAGGAATTTGGAAAGTCTAAATGAAATAGAAATAGTTTGGCCATAGCCGGTATTACGAATAGAAACCCATACATATAGGTCTACTAGCAGATCAATATTCACAAGAAACCCAAATGGCGAATTCTGGATGTGAGAAGTTTTAGCTAATATCCATCCATTTCCTGGGACATGAGGCAGGTACCAAAGGGATGATAGGAACAGGTTACCAATTGAATTTGATTGATTTAGTGTATTGAAAACAGTTTGAACCAAATATAATTAAAACTTTTACTTCAAATCATTCTTCAAAAGATTCCCAAAATAAACATAAAAACAAATGCATCTATTATGAAGAATACAGTAGAAGACAGCAAATATCTATTCACATATTGTCAGACTTGTTAAATTAGATCAAAATCAGTCCAAGTCTCTTGATCCTCGAAGAAAATGCCCAGATTTCCGAGGAAGATTTAAGAAGCAAATAATAATTGTCGTAAACGAAGTCAGTATTTAAAGAAGACATATTTATTAGAGTGTATTTCATATTTACATGTTCATCAGCCAATTATATACTTATTAGTTTAATAAGGAGAACTATTGAATAACTTTAATATATATTTGACAACGTAAAGGGGTTCTTAAACTAAGTGGTTATTTATCATCAACCCCTTTACGACAATAGTATTGGGATGGATAAAAGCCATAGGCCCATTCCAACCAATAATCTATAAAGATCACCTGGTCAAATTCATTTAGTGTTCTACGAAACTCTCTATGCAGAGTCTATATCTTCTGTGATAAATCAGATTTGTAATATTGTCTGGCACTCTTATAAAATCATGGATAGATATTCTCATTAATCAACAGTGAAGCCCATGTATTTACCGTGGTGATAATCCGATGAATAGGCGTAATAATTTTTAATCACTTGCCGATATTTTTCAAATTAGCGAAATCACAATCCCAGTGTTTTTAGATTAATGTTCATATGCTTAGAAACCTTAGAGGTTACTTTCATCTTTTCTGGGCAGAATCTGTCGTAAGACGAATGAGTGTAGCCTTTTCGTAGTTGCACGGATAAGTAATACACTCATGTGTGTGAAACTAATAACAGTTTAGATCAGAGCGTCACAGCCGACTCATAAAATGAAAAATTCCGAAAAAGGGGGAGGTGGGCGGATGGTATACATGCATGTGCGGGAGCGGTATGGATAAAAAAAGGGCTTGCCAGAAGCTAGAAAGAGTGGGCTGAGGATTTGTTCTAAGTGCCCAGGACCTCAGAGGAGGTTTGAAATTTCCTCCTATAGAGGCACAGGCGCTTCTAGTTGTTTCGTTTTTTTTTACTTTCATCTTTTAGCATAAGGCCTTACAATGCTTTCCACTAATGGCAAATATACGAAGTCTGAATTCATGTAAATGTATTCGGGAATAGTAATACGACACCAATAACCAACTCTGATTGAGAGTGATAGACCTGTAGACCGAATTTTCACGACAATCTGACTTTTGTATATTCTTTGAATTTGCGTAAAAGTGAAATAAATAACAATAATATTAATGAAAAAATCAATGCATTGAACTAATTTAGTTAGAATGCACTGAAAAAAACTTAAAATTAGACTTTAATAAATATTTTGGATGAGAAAATCAATCGCAAAGGCGTTAAAGTACTTTAAACCCTGTATGGAATCTTAATTAAGAATTTCTTCAATCTTATTAATTTTTTCAATTTCACTTTTTACTAGAACCAGTAAGTCTTGGAATTTCAAGCATTCATCATGGGTGAGGAATGGCGTAATCACTAATATCTCAGAATTTGGATCAAAGTCTTTTAAAACTACTTCTAAGAATGAATGTAATCCCTTTAATATGGTTAGCTTGTCTTCCCTAGTCTTTGTCATTGAAGTGCTGCACTCTTCTATAATTTTAATTAAATTGTCAAAGAGAGTAGATCGTGTTAAATCAATGCTTTCCTTTGGCAATATAATATTGAATGACCTGATTTCTGAAAAAAACTCGAGATTTTTGATTCCAAATATATTATGAAATTCATTCTTTAGGTTATAATTCTCTTTAGTTCCAAACAAAACAATTAATTCAACTGTGATTCTGTCTAGTTTCTCATTGAAACATCTTTCAAAGATTCCTATATTGCTTTTGTGTTTCATTATCTCCTTGTTTGTGAATATCTCCATGCACCAAAAGAAGGTATGAAATATGGAGATCATGGAATAAAGCATACGAGATTCTAAAGTATCAGTTGGAAGAGCTTCCTTAAATTCGTGAATTAGATCCAAGATGATAGATAATTCATTTTGTGAAATTTGATCGAAAAAACTTGAATCATTGGCTTGTTCCTTGAAATTGCCAATCGTCCCAACAATATTTTTCAAAAATGGTCGTTTTTTATTATATATCGGATTGTCGCTCACTTTTTTAATCTCTTCATAAATAAAATCAAAAATGGCAAAAGGGTTTTTAAATCCTAACGGGAAAATTTGAAGTATCTGGGCCAATCGATTTTTAATCTCCTCAGATTGACAGAGGGGACTATTAAAATATAGTTGAAAAATGATACCTCCAAGACGGTTTTCAATCTCGAATTCCTTTAATGAATAATTAGCTATCGAATTGTCTAAGAATTTTTTCAGGATCTTTATTTTGTCCTCAACAAGTATTAGTTGAGATTCAAAAAAATGAGATAAATCAGTTGCAATAGCTTTTCGTTCTATAAAGTGATCGTATAGGCATGAACCCGGATCAAACTCCCATAAATTCTCATCAGACTCCCAATCCTCCTTATCATTTCCGTATTCATTGATACCAAACTCATTTGTATGGATACTTAGTTTGTTTGGAATTATATCAGCTAAGCTGTCCAAAGATGTTGCTTTTAGTAAAGACATGAAGGGAATTAGTGAAAACATGGGGGTAAAAAAATTTTTTTTTTAAGAGAAATTTTTAATTTAATGACTTTTTGTATGTGAGTTTTCAAAAAAAAAAAACAAATCATGATTTCTCCTTAAACTCGACCAGCTCAATTTTTAAAGCTCGGCTCATTCTCCCTTGCACACATGTCTTAATTTTGATTAAAAAGTAGTCCAGAAATGGAAAATTTTTATTATTGAAAAAATGTTTTGAAGTTTCGAATTAAAGTCGTAAAAAAAAAAAAAAGTAATTTATTTTAACTATATTGCTATAGCTAATGAGTGATCGGTGAAAACCTTATTGTCAAACGGGTTGCTAAAAACTCCACCCACAAGGGATGGAGGAAACTTGGTCCAGGCAAGATCGGAAAAACACTCAACGGATCACTCTAAATTCAGGGCTAAGCCCAATCATACCCTGGTGGGCTTCGATAACTAGGAGCAAAATATATGTTTTATATCCAAAGTGGAATGGCTTCGTGTCCATATATAAACACTTTCTTGAACCACCCGGCATTTTGAAACCAAACGCCACACAGGACTCCTATGTGTCGTAAATGCTCGAGCACGAGCTTTACACCTCTACCTCCTAAGTAGTGGCTGCAGACTTGTTTTACAGACAACTGCATCCTGCTGTCTTCCTCATTTTTCAAATTCATAAAATTTTTCACAAGGAGTTAAGAAAGAGATTGCCAATCTCTTAATGGATGCATCGATTTTCATCACTATAAAGTATTTAGTATACCGCAAGACAGTAAGAAGATGCATTCCTTTCTTGCTCTAGTTTAAAGTCATCTCGGACCAGAATTAAAGTCGTAAATTTGATAAATGTTGAAAACAAATTAAAAAAATTATTGTACACCGGGACAGCATTGAAAGAAGGCATCTTTATTAAATGGATTTATATTTAAATCTTAACTAGTCAATCCTATACTTATTGGATAATAAAGAGGACTATCTAATAATCATAATATCCGTTGTATAGATCTAAATAAAAGATAAATTAATTAGTTAATGGCGAATTATCATTGATATCTTTAAGATAAAAATAATAAAAGTGTCAAGACGAGAGATAGTATATTCTAAAGACATTATTTATTAAATATGGTTTAGTATATATGTTAAATCCAACAATCCGTTACAGATTGTACCAATAGAATATGATTAATTAAATAGGAATTGTCTGTTTCATTTCAAAGACTCTGGGACATCGAAGAGGCGGACAACCATGTGAGTCTTGAACAGTTAATGCACAGATCATCAGGTGTAGACAAGAGACTTGACACGAAATCAGTTAAAGAGTAAATGATAATCTTTAGATTACCCATTAAATAAATTCTTATTAACCATTCACAATTCGATTGTAACTATTGGTTAGTTATGATAAAAATAATTTTACTTTAACAACAACCAGTGAAATTCTGAATTCAATAACTTTTGATTTCCATTTTGCAGGAATACTTGGCGATTAAAAAATAGCTACATTTTTTCAATAAATTTTGTTCCGCTTTTTAATTTGTCAAAGTAATCAAAATCAAAACATCCGGTAAATAAATCTAATAACAATCAAATTTCAAGACACATTAAATCAAATAGCTTGTTGCATTGCTTGTAATAAATTTCTTAAACTTCAACTGAGATGGCTGGATCTTTATTTAACTTGTTTGTTCATCTTTTTAATTTATAAAATTGATCAAAATAATAAGACCCGGTAAATAAATCTGACAACAATCAAATTTCAAGACACATTGAACCAAATAATTTGTTTTATTGTGGAGAACATGCTTCTTAAATTGTCTTGCAACGGGGTGTTTTCTTTTCACTTGTTTCCCTTCTTTGCACTGCTTCCTCAAAGATCAATTTCCTGAATTCAATATCCACTTAAAATTTATGTTTAAGGGCACTAGTTATTAACTTATCTGAAATCACTTAACTACATCAAAAACGGAAATATCATTATTATGATGTCATGCTTTAATTGCCATTTTATAGTTTAGAACCTTACTAGTTCAGTCTTTCCATTCAAAAATTAAGCCATTAAATCGATTACTTGTAGGCCTTTATCCATCTAGAAAAAATTTTTAAATTTGAACTTGGATTTTTTTAACGTATTCATTATGAATATCATTTATCCATTTAATTAATTACAATTTTTTGAATGAGAAAAATAATAACTTTACATTGAATATTTGATAGTTTTTGACCAATTATTTTTATCCGGATAGTTTTAATAAAACTTATTACTACTAAAATCTATAGCGGTACCTCTGAAGCTTCCAAATGACATTTCATATACATGATTTACGAATAGTGTATGTACCATCTCATACAGCCCGATACAAAACCCTAAAACGATCCAAAGACACATATTTACTACAGCTGCCATTGAAAACTATAAAAACAGCCATACTACTGCTACTAAAGGCCTTCAATCTTTCAGCAGAATTTAAAGTGACTTTTTTCATCATTTCAGTATTATTCTCTCCATTAATTGTCATGTTGGTATTATCATCCAAAGATTGTGCTTGCTTAATCAAATCATTGAAATATTTGTGCTAAATTTATTTTTTAAGGCCATTAATTGATTTGTCAGTAATTAGTATCAAATTTTACTTGGCTGGCTGTTTAAAGATAGAATGAAATACCCTTTGATAAAGAATAATCGTAGAGGAGCTGCATGAACATGGCAGATGTAAGGATGCTTCTGCAACTTTGTTGGTTATTATAGCCATTTGCCATCAACTTATAAATTGATGTAAGATTTAGAATATGAATTTATGACATAAACCATGTAATTGATTTATATCATAGTAGTTGACTGAAGGTATTGGTTTGGCTGATATATCTTTTAAAGTCTTTTGAATATTTGAGTCCCAATGAACCTATCATATAACTAATAATGATAATTAATTACATCAACTATTCGTCTCTTATCTTTGATAAACTGGTTAGAATAAACATTGGTATTTATTTATTACATTTATAGATGTTTGTAGTGTGAACCAACCACAATACTACAAGCTATAAGTTATATATGCTGATAAGGACTCATCTTATTGGGTTACGTTTAGAGATGAATTAAGCACTGTGTTCCCCTCACTAAAGAAAAACAGGTTGTTAACATACACGAAATTGGTCGTAATACTGTCTGGCCTAGATGCAAGAGGATTTCTGTGTCAAAGAATGAAATTAATTATTATAAAAGAGCATATTTGTAAAAGCGATGTATACTTAGTGGGCATCATTAATTCAATTGAAGCATCTTTCCTTCATCGCCAATCATGGTCTCATAAGTCATCTGGCTATTTGTAACGATGACAAATGTTTCGACATCCACTTTGTAAATATTGACTTATTAAGATAATATTTATTAATAAAATTTCTAATTTATATTCTTCAACTTCACAATAAAATGTAAAGGAACGGCTTGTTTCACTCCTTTCCATTGGTTTCTTGGCTTTAATTATCTTGATCCCTACTTATAGGAAGCTATAAGGGGTTGCTTCCAATTGGAATTCCTTCTGTGTATTCAACCTTAGGGCAATTTCCATTCAATTTTGGATGTAGCAACTACCAATGATTCTTATATTCAATAAAAATCCACATCTTTTCGACTAATAATATATATGGTACTTAAAAACTATATTGAGTAGCCTTTTTTTGCGCCTGAGGAGAGAGAGTCTTCGAAAGACATCTCTACGAAGGTATAACTCATACCATCTCATGGGTAGTGTGAGATTTTTACTCACTAAAAACTCTCCTTAAAAAAAACGAAACAACTAGAAGCGCCTGTGCCTCATAGGAGGAAAATTTAAACCTCCTATTGAGGTTCTTGGCACTTAGAACAAATCCTAAGCCCACTCTTTCGAGCTTCGGGCAAGCCCTTTTTTATCTTTGCCGCTCCCGCTCCCCTTTTTTCGGGGTTTTCTTTTTATGAGGAGGCTGTGGCTTGACGTTCTGATATAAACTGTTATTAGTTTCACACACAGAGTGTATTACTTATCCGGGTAGCCAAGAAAAGGCTACAGTCATCCGTCTTACGACAGATTTTGGCCAGTAAAAACTCTCCTCAATGACTAGGGTTCTAATAGATCCACCATACCGTTTAGGCATTGGTTCCAGGATATTGAGTAACCTGTATATTTAATTTAGTTGCCTTTCGTATTAGCCAATCATTCATTAGACCAATGATTAACCACTATAATGAAACTAATTTTCGGATCAATTTATACAGGTTCGGAGATACATTGGAATTCCTTGATATATATTCTCGTATACTGAGTCTGTGTTTAAAGAAGACATATATATCATAAGGTTTTTCGTATTTATATATTAATTAGCCAATCATATACATATTAGTTCTAATAAAGAAAAGCTATTAAATAACTACAATATATGTTGGTCAATTGTAAAGGGGATGATAAACTAATTGATTAGTGCTGAATAATTATGCGGGAGCAGAATGCAGGTGTAAAAAGGGGCTTGAGATTTGTGTTGAGGGCACAAGCTCTCCTAGTAGTTAATAAATCTCGTTTTTTTAGTGATGAATTATAATTAACCAAGTATATAACAATCCTTTGACGACGGAGCTTCGAAGAGGCGGACAACCATGTGAGTTTTGAGCAGTTAGTGCACAGATCATCGGGTGTAGACAAGAGACTTGACATGGAATCAATTAAAGCGTAACTGTTAGATTACCCATTAAATAAATTCTTTATCGTTTCTAACAATCCTTTTACAGTTGCTCAAGAGGCATTAAAAATATTCAATGGTTCTTCTTTATTACTCAATTTCAATAATTATATTTTAAAGAGTTGGCTAGTTGGGAAGAAAAGACACTGAAGACATAACTATTCATTTACGGCGAAAATACTGTTGTAAGAAGGATGGTGGTAGTCTTTTTGTGGTTGGCTATATAAACAGAAAATTTATAAATGTAAAACATATAATAGGTCTTGCCGGAACTTCATAGCCTTCTCATAAAAAGAAAATCCCGAAAAAAGGGAGGTTAAGAGCATACTATAGGTGTTTGTAAGGCCTAAATGTGGTAGCAGCATTTTAAAAACGCCTTTCTCGAATGACTTGGTTTGGAATTTATTTATAGTGTTTAGTACATTCCCAGGTGACTAGAACTTCTTCTTACCATAGCATAGATACTTCTAATTTAACAACATTTCCTTTTTTAATAAAGGTAAGCAAGGATTTCATGGCAATTGAATTTTTAAATTATAGCAATAGGAGTCTTCATCCAAAATAGATTTGAAGTAACCTTTCTTCGATAATAAATTATCTAATTTCTTCTTGAAGATGAGTTTTTCCTTTTGTGAATATCAAGAAGATGAAGAAATGTATACTTTAATATTGACAAGTTAAAATTGGCCGAGATGGTATTAAACTATGGCAAGAAAGGAAGAAATCTTTATTATGTCATGTGGTGTAATATTCACTTTTCTTAACTCCTTGAAAATTTTTATGACTTATTAAAAAAGGAAAGATAAGAGGCTATATTTATCCGTAAAACAAGTTTGAAGCTACTACTTGAAAGATGGAGATGAATCGCTTGTTCTTGATTGTTTATAATAGATGATCGTCCCGTGCAGAATTTGAATTACAAAGAATGAATTCTTGTATTTGGAACGGGCACAAATCTATTCCATTTGAATTATAAAACTTTCTCCTGGTCATCGAAGGCCAGCCAGGGTATGAATTAATGCCGGGTAATCCTGGTTTTAGAGTTGTCCTACAAGTATTTTTTAGATTGGTCTGGACCAAATTTTATAAATTCAGATGGATTTTTTACCGACTTGCTTTACAATAAGAATATAACAAATCACTCATTAGATATAGCATAAATATGTTAGTTTCTTGATATATTAAAATCAGACTCGGGTTTGAATTCTGTTGAGTGAAATAATTTGGGTCTATTCGTAAAATTTTATAAAGCGCATCCAATGAAAGTAGAACAACTACTTAAGTATAAAATTACTGGCCGAAAGTCCTTGGAGAGGACTGTGTCTTGACTTAAATAGACTGCGAGGCTGCGAAATGTGGTTATCGAATGTATTGAATAGAAAACCAGATGGTAAAGCATGCATTGTCCCTATTGTCTTCAGTAATCGAAGCCTACCAGGGTATGATTGGTGTGGTCCCCAGAATTTAGGATAGTGAGTTTACATGTTAAAGGCGGGTTAGTATCCATCCTACGGAGGTGATTGGTACCTTCAGTATTAGCGTTCCTGAGAAGAATCTGTCGTGAGACAGATGGATGACTGTAGCCCTTCCGTGGTTGCCCGGATAAGTAATACACTCATGTGTGTGAAACTAATAACAGTTTATATCAGAACGTCACGTCACGTCACAGCCAGCCGACTCATAAAAAGAAAAACCCGAAAAAAGGGGAGGTAGGGCCGGAAGGTTACATGTGTGTGCGAAAGCGGCATGGATAAAAAAGGGCTTTCCCGAAGCTCGAAATAGTGGGCTTAGGATTTGTTCCAAGTGCCCAGGACCTCGGTAGGAGGTTTGGAATTTCCTCCTATTGAGGCACAGGCGCTTCTAGTTGTTTCGTTTTTTTTCAGTATTAGCGTTTTTTTTTGGTCTTTGATATATTAGAATCAGTCAGAATAGAGCAAAGAGAATCTATTTAAATATATATGGTTAGTTCAAACTTATGTTTTAAAAAAGAACACAAACTCGTATTTATTTAAAATATTTTCTTTAGACAGTTTTTATATTGATTTTAATCTATCCAAATGATTAAGTTTAGTTAGACGCTTGATTGCCAGCTTTTATCCCTTTCGATAACTCATAACAAAGTTGGATAATATATGTGAATCATTATTTTCAAGAAAATCTATGTCTTTAATCACATTAAATATAGAAACCCACGAATTTGTATCAGATATAATACATTCTGAGTGAATGAACAATACTTTTATCAACATATAAATAATTCCATTCATTTAGATTTATAGAAATAGTTTTTCAAATTATCTTTCTATTTTTCAGTTTATTATGGTCCCATGAAGAAAAATCCAAACTTTACTGGTATTCATCATCTTGATTATTTATTTAAACTGTCGACAACAATCCCGTATGCGAGCTTAAGGAAATCAAAATCAAAAGTATTCTTACATTACGCTAGAAAAACACAGTATTCTTTGAAGACACTAAAAAGAGTATTCTGCAAAAAAGGTGAATTATTTTTAATTCCTAAAATCAATTCAACTGTAAATTTTATTAAAAAGGAGAATGGAAAAGGACTAGAAATAATCTGTAATATATGCAATTCTGCTAAGATGGTTGTTCTGAGAAACAACAAAAATAAATGAATTTTTAAGCAGTCGAATTATTAAAAATTTATTACTATTTTTTATTTTACAGATTTGTGAAAAAATAATATAATTGACAGAGATTTCGAAGTGATTTATGAATCCTAATTAAAAGATGGTTTCACTTATTAAACTTTTCATTTAAATGCTGAGATCACATTTTCCATCTTTGTAGTTGATGCTTTAGTTATTTGAATTTGTCATCTTGATAAGTTTCTGTTCAGGTTTTGATCTTTATTGGTATGAAGACATCATCTCCGTGTTTAGCTAATTTACTTAATGAATATGTTTATCAATACTAGACGTATTTATTAGGCCATTGACAGTATAGGTATAAAACAAGAATACATTATCAAGGAGTAGATATGTTGAACTTGTATATTTATAAAAGTCGGTTTCAAGAGAATAAATACACCAAATTTATCTTTGAATTATGGATTTGGTGCATCCATTTCATATTCCGAGGGTAACCTAATGATTTGCATATTTTAGGTACTGTATACCAACAAACTAGTTAAAAAGTCTATATGTCTAATACATACATACACTACAATTATTATTAATTAGTTGTTTAGACTACCCATTTTGTTTAAGGGTATTTAATCATCTAGCAACTCACAATTTTTTAGGTTGGTTAAGATATAATTAGTAAAAATATTTTGTTTGTCTTCCGATCTATATATTGATTTTTTTCCATTAGTTATTTTGTCAGGTATATTAAAGCTTTCAACTGAGCAGAGTCTGTTGTGAGATTGATGTGTGTGTTTTTCCGTAATTACTTGGATAATCAACACGCCTATGCGTGTGTAAAACCAATAACAACCTTCTCACAAGAAAAAAACCTCGAAAAGGGGGAGGTGTGATCGTAGGACCCGACTGACAAGGAAACATGCCGGACCAGCATGTATAAAAAGACCAAGAAGCTTTAAAGAATGTGTTTGGGATTTATTATAAGTACTCAAGACCTCAGTAGGAGGTTTATAATTTCACCCTGCAGAGGCATAGCCGTCCGTTTCAGTTGTTTCGTTTCTTTTATACTTTTGTAATAAAAAAAGCGAGATTTATTAACTAAGAGCGCTTGTTCCTCTACAGGGTGAAATTTTAAACCTCCCACTGGGTCTTGAGCACAACACAAATCCTGAGCCCACTCTTTCGAGCAAGCCTTTTTTTATCCATGCTGCTCCCGCATGTATACCATCCGCCCCACCTCGCCTTTTTTTCGGGGTTTTCTTTTTATGAGTCGGCTGGCTGTGACGTTCTGATATAAAGTGTTATTAGTTTCACATACATAAATGTGTTACTTGTCCGAATAACCATGCAAAGGTTATGGTCATCAGTCTCACGACAGATTCTGCACAAAATGCAAACGCGTACTCACCCAATTCTCAATTCAAAAGAAAAATGAACTAATAAAAAATTAAATTGCCATAATAAATGCTGTGATTTGATAGAATTGCTATCTATCTATTCTATCAACAACAAACATTTTCTTATGAATGTGTTGTAGTTCCGGCACGAATTCTTTCATCTACTATTGATATAATTTAATAGTCTGATAAATAAATATTATACAGTTTCTATAAACGATTTAGATAATTAGATAACAGTAAAAAAAAGTAAATTGTTTTCACTAAATTGCTATAGCTAGTGAGGGGTCTGTGAAACCTTAGTTGTCTAATGGCTTTCTAAAAACTCCAGTTGTATGGAGAAGAAAACTTGGGTCAGGTAGAATCGTAAGACACACAACGAATCACACTAAACTCAAGACTAAACCCTATCATATCCTGACGGGCTTCAATAACTAGAAGCAAGAAATATGTTTTATATCCAAAGTGGAATGGCTTTATGCCCATTCCATGTATAAACACTTTCTTGAACTACCCAGAAGTCTGAAACCAAACGCCATACAGGACACCTATCAATCTTATACATTACTTCTCTATCTCCTAAGCGGTGGCTACAGGCTTGTTTACAAACAACTGCAGCCTGCCGTATTTTTAAAAAAAAAAAAAAAAAAAGTAATTTATTTTCACTATATTGCTATAGCTAATGAGTGATCGGTGAAACCCTTATTGTCAAACGGGTTGCTAAAAACTCCACCCACAAGGGATGGAGGAAACTTGGCCCAGGCAAGATCGGAAAAACACTCAACGGATCACTCTAAATTCAGGGCTAAGCCCAATCATACCCTGGTGGGCTTCGATAACTAGGAGCAAAATATATGTTTTAAATCCAAAGTGGAATGGCTTCGTGTCCATATATAAACACTTTCTTGAACCACCCGGCATTTTGAAACCAAACGCTACACAGGACTCCTATGTGTCGTAAACATTACACCTCTACCTCCTAAGTAGTGGCTGCAGACTTTTTTTACAGACAACTGCAGCCTGCTGTCTTCCATATTTTTCAAATTCATAAAATTTTTCACAAGGAGTTAAGAAAGAGATTGCCAATCTCTTAATGGATGCATCGATTTTCGTCACTATAAAGTGTTTAGTATACCGCAAGACAGTAAGAAGATGCATTCCTTTCTTGCTCTAGCTTAAAGTCATCTCAGACCATACATTTCGTCTTCGAATTCACTTGTCGGTTCATACTTCTCGTCTTCTTTCTCTTTATTCAAATCAATTGTTTCAATATCATCTTTTGTTACCTTCAATTTCAATTTATGATTTTTCACTTTCTGCTTCTTCTCCGTCCATGTTCAAATTTTAAATTAAATCATATGGCCGTATTTTTTAAAATTAATAAAAATTTTCACAAGAAGTAGTTAAGAAAGAAATTGCCAATCTCTGAATGAGAGCACCAAGTTTCATCACTATAAAGTGACTATTATATCGCAAGTCAGTATGATGATGCTTTTCTCTTCTTGCTATAGTTTAAAGTCATCTCGGACGCAATTGAAATCATAGTAAATAAATAATGATTTTTCAGATCACTTAAATCCGAAATATTATATGAGTTAGCATCGTCAGTGCCTTTATTCATATGAACACCATCATTGATTTATATTGTTTTAACTAGCAATGCTGTGACTAAATATAACCAATTCACATCGTATGAAATTAAATTATAAAAGAAAATATCCTTAATATTATAAGACCAACCCAATTTGGCAAGTAAGCAAACAAATAGTCTTACAAATTTGTAACAACTTTAAGGATTGTATAGCTTACAATTAAACAGTGTATTGATTGCAAATAGTAAACATTCCAAATTCAGAAATTCCATTCATCACTATTTATTCTAAAGATTTTCTCTATTTGCATATATTAAATCTTTACTTCTTTCTATTCGCATAAATTAAATCTTTATTTTTTTCTAGTTGCATAAATTAATCCCATGTTAAACAATATTTATTCAAGCCGAAATAATAATTTCGATCAATATTTTTCTATTCACTATTATATTTCTTCTTTCCAAATTCAACATCTAATATTTGTCCAACAAACGGAAATATATTACCTCTCAACTCTAGCTCGTAGCTATTCTTGTTGTTGCCTCCGAAGATGTAATTAGAAGTAACAATTTGGTCCAGTTTATAATTTTCCCCGTTTTGTAGTATTTGGGACCAAACCATTTCTTCTTTATTTGTTATACTGTCTTTCAAAATCAGATACAGGAAGATTTGCTTTGTGTTTAAAGTAAACTGGGATGATAAATCAATATTTGGGATACATCTCATTGACTTAAAGGAAGCAGTTGGACTGGATATCCACACAACAGATATATCACCCTGTATCTCCCTCCTTGGATTTAGATAGGAATAAAGAAAGATCAGAAATAACAAAGACAGAGTAGTATTGAACAAAGCTGTAGTATACGCTGTACATCTCTCCATTGTGTTTTTCATTTGGGGTTGAAGAAAAAGAATTTTAAAACCATACAAATAAAGGGAATTAATGGTGGAACAAGAGGGATTTTTAATTGCTTTAAGAGGAAAGCGTTCTGATTTCTTCGGTGGATGGTTGATAAATTGCTTTTTACACGTATACTAATTATCCTAAATCATGGGTACGATCCCGATCAAATACTAGTCAAGAGTAACAACACAGGCTTGGGCTGAGGGTTTTCAACCCTTTCTATTCAATATATTCTACAACCGCATTTACAAGTCATTTAACTTTAAGTTACAGTCCTCTCCAAGGACCTTTTCGGGCAGCAATTTTGTAGCTAAGTAGCTGTTATTCTACATTATACGTTCTATGCAAGTAGACCCAAATTACTCACACAATGGGATTTGAACCCGTCAAAAGGTTTTCGTTATTTTACAACGTTAAATTCACACCACCATATTAAGGAGGGTCTTATGCAGAGATACAAATCTCGAATGACTATAAGGATAATAAGAACTAACAACCAAATCACAAACATAATTGTACGTAAAGAAGTTTCCATCTTCTTTCCTTAGAATTCCTTGCATTTTTAAATAGAATTATTTTGTAGAAACCATTGCATATATTTATCACAGTGTAGGAGATTCGGAATCAAGAAGACAGTAAAACTGAAATCCCATTCCGTTCAAGAAGTTGTAGCAAATGAAAATGTCGAGATTCGAGTAGATACAAGAATTAAGACTGACATCAAAATACAACATGACAGACCAGATATCTTCTTATATGACAAAACGAAATAACTCTGATCGAGGTTGGAATCACCAATCTTGAACTATTAACTCAAGTTGAAAATGAAAAAACTAGAAAATATGATTTAATAGCAAATGAGTTATCATTGATTTACAAGTACAAAGTGAATATAACTCCATACGTAATGACCTGGGAAGGGCTGATAACGAAATACCACAACAAGCATAGTAAAGAGATAGGAATTGAGCCTAAAGTCGAAGCGTACATCCAGTCCATTGTACTCAAGAAAACTCTGGAGTCTATTTCATTTGAAAGATGACGAAGTATTGAAGATGCGGACAACCATGTGAATCTTGAGCAGTTAGTGCTTAGATCATCGGGTGTAGACAAGAGACTTGACGCGGAATCAAACAAGGTGTAACTATTAGGTTACCCATTAAACAAATTTTCGTTGTAGAAACCATTGTTAATAAAATCAAATTTTTTTCATCGAAATGTACTTTATTTTGCAAAAAATTTGGTTTTCTAATAAGAGTCCGTCTGGCTAGCTCTTTCTTAACTCCTTGAAAATTTTTATCAATTATAAAATTGAGAAAGACAGGTGTTCTCATTAAACAAGTATGCAGCCATTAGTTAGAGTGTGTAACACTCGTACATGAGTATCTACGACACATAGGAGTTCTGTGTGGCGTTTGGTTTTAAAATGGCGGATGATTCAAGGAAGTACTTATATATGGAAACAAGACCATTCCACTTTGGGTATTAAATACATATTGTGCTGCTAAATATACAAGGATCCAGTGTATGCCAAGAGCCTATTTTCAGTTATCCTTTGTGTGTTTTCAGATTCTTTTAGCTAAGTCTTCTCTATCATAGGGAGTTATAGCGAAAATAAATTATTTTTTTCGATACAATTTTCTTCATATTTTTAACGAAAGGTACAGTTTTTAATTTGCTGATTTAATATTTTATAAAATTAAGTGAACCCTTACTTTTAAAATAAATGAACCTTCCATAGTTTTATTGCCCATATAAATAGACTACTTAGTTAGTAAATACATCAGTCAATTAAATTTACAAATCTATTAACTCAATGAAATTAATTGATATTGAAAATTCAATTTTTAGCATTTAATCATTAAGAATCTTTTCTATAGTATAAAATTTGAGATTGACACCCTTATGCCTTACATGTCTTCAGGTTACAAACTACAAGTAACAGTCGTTTCCATTGATTCATGGGTTGATCAATAGTCTTGCTGGCAAGATCATATCTCCCTAATACAGGATTATAACTTCCTATTACAATACTATTAAAGCCCAATCCTTTGAGCCAAGCTAAGGATTGGGCATTTATCTTTAATAAGGTAAGATAAAAATGATCCTTCTATGTTCATTCCAACATGGTAATTGTAAATAAAAAATAAAGCAGTGAATAATCAAAGATATGAACAAAATCAAAGCTGTGTACCTTATGACACTGCATCTATTTGTATTGAATTATTACATGGCCATACGTATGTAAATTAAGATTCGATAATTAAAAGGGTGTAAACAGTTGTACACCTTAACCACATGGTAATTATTGTCCTTGTATTGAATAGTAGATGAAATTGATTCTTCAGGTTTAAGTTGAATGCTTTAAAAAATTTCTTAAAATTTTGTTAATGGATTTCCATGCAGGCTTCCATTAAATCAGCGAATGAAAAAATAGCAGCTTCTTTTGGCCTCATTCAAAACAATCATTTTCATTACAGTATCTCAGTCAGCTGGACAAAATCCAACTGGGCAGAATCTGTCGTGAGACGGATGACTGTAGCCTTTTCGTGGGGTCGTGATAAGTAACACATTTATGTGTGTGAAACTAATAACAGTTTATATCAGAATATCACAGCCTCCTCATAAAAAGAAAACCCCGAAAAAAAGGGAGGTGGTTTGGTGACGTGTGTGTACGGGAGTAGCATGCACATGTAAAAAAGGACTTGTCCGAAGCTCGAAAGAGTAGGCTTGAGATTTGTTCTAAGTGCCCAGGACCTCAGTAGGAGGTTTAAAATTTCCTCCTATAAAGGCATAGGCGCTTCCAGTTGTTTCGTTTTTTTTTATGGGCAAAATCCGAAGAACTTTTTTGAATCGCTTGAATTTAAATAACGTAAGTTTGCAGCCCATGGGAGTCCCTTCACTCTATAAGTGGATAACGCAGAAGTTCCCAGAAATCAAATCGAAGCTTCATTCTAAGAGTGAAATTCTTGTTGACAATCTCTATCTTGATTTCAATGCTGTCATTCATCCCTGCTGTGATAAAACACAAGATACCGTTGAAGAAACTGATAAAATTTTGTATGAAAATCTGAACAAGTTTTTAGACGAAGTTATTTCAAAAATAAAGTCAAGGGAATTGCTTTACATCTCGATTGATGGCGTAGCGCCAAAGGCAAAACTTAATCAACAGCGGGCAAGAAGGTTTGTCAGTGCCAGGGAAGATGAGTTGAGCAACAAAAGTTATTTTGAAGATCCTGATGAAGATGTTAAGAAGTCATTTAATATTAATTCTATAACACCTGGAACAGAATTCATGGAAAGATTAAATGAATACCTTGAAAATTTAATTGCTTATAAAATAAGCACAGATCCAAACTGGAGGCATTTAAATGTTATTTACTCAAATTATAAGGTTCCAGGAGAAGGGGAACAGAAGATACTGGAATACATAAGAAAGCATCAAAGGAAAGAGCTAAGGTCAGTCATTTTCAGCCCCGATGCAGATCTGATATTCCTAGGCCTGACATTGCACAATCATGACATTATGATTATGAGGGAGGAACCTAAATTCCGTCCAGAACCACCAGGAAAGGAAGAGTATTCCTTAATTGATATCAATTATTTGCGAAAGCTTCTGATCAGGAATTTCAGGACAATCCTTAGGAGAGACTTCAATTACAAGAGGTTCCTGGACGATTGGATCCTTCTTTGCTTTTCGGTCGGAAATGACTTCCTTCCATCTTCCCCCGCGTTTGAAATAAGAACGAGTGCATTGGACAAACTGACTAGTATTTTGAAAGTCGTTTATCTGAAAACAAACTCGTACATCACTGACAACGGCAAAATAAATTTTCAGAATTTGAATGTGTTTTTCTGTGAGTGCAATCTCAGGGAAAATCAATACATCGTCGAGAAAAAAGAAAATCTTTTTCTTTCCAGGCAAAGGATGGGAATCAAAGTGGACACGAACACGGAATTTTGTGTGAGCCATGAAAGCGGGAAAATAAGATTTTACGTGGAGAAGATGGGAATCAGATCAGAAAAGGATCTTGAAAATATCTGCAAGGAGTACATACGGGGATGGGAGTGGGTGTACAACTACTATTTCTACGACAATATTTCATGGGATTGGTACTACCCGAACCACTTTTCCCCTTTCTTTGCAGACCTGTCAGGTATGCTTCTGAAAGGAGCTACGACTTTCGACCGCCAGGAAACTAAGCCATTGGTTCCTTTTGAACAGCTCATGTCAGTGTTACCTCCAAAGTCGAAGCATCTTCTTCCATCTTCCTTACACGGGATATTCGAGAAGCACAAAGAGATGTACCCTATGAATTTTGAAATTGATATGTTCCAGAAGTGTATGGAGTGGCAAGCTATTCCTATCTTACCTTTTGTAGAAAAGAACAATGTTGTTTCATTCTATCAGGAAAATCAAAGTAATCTGACTTTCGATGAATGTCGCAGGAATGTCACAGCCTATCCTCTTTTATTCACTAGAGACCCTAATATTATTTCAAAGGCCTATAATTTGTATGCAAATGCTTTAGTTTCTGAATTTATAGACCTAAATGGCTCAACCCTAAAGGTTTTCCCAGTTAATAATGTTAATCTTATTGATGAAAACGTTGAGTGTAAATGGTTTAAATTCAGTAATCAAATTGTTACAGTATCTTTCGATCAGCGTAAAGTTTACAACAATTAATGTCATTTCCCTGAAACTAATATTCATGGGATTTTTTGGTGTATTTAATTATAAATTCTCTACTTTTCATTGCAAAACTGTATTAATTGTTTAAAGTCATTAATAAATTTTATTTTCTCAAAATTTGTAAAAATTTTATTTGAAAAAAATTAAAGTAATTTATTTTCACTATATTTCTATAGCTAGTGAGTGTTCAGTGAAAACCTTATTGTCAAACGGGTTGCAAAAAACTCCATTTGGATGGAGGAAACTTGGTCCAGGCAAGATCGAAAAAACACTCAACGGATCACTCTAAATTCAGGGCTAAGCCTAATCATACCCTGGCGGGCTTCGATAACTAGGAGCAATATATATGTTTTATACCCAAAGTGGAATGGCTTTATGTCCATATATATACATACACTTTCTTAAACCACCGGCATTTTGAAACCAAACGCTACACAGGATTCCTATGTATCGTAAATATTACACCTCTACCTCCTACATCAGACATGCTTTACAGACAACTGCAGCTTGCTGTCTTCCTTATTTTTCAAATTCATAAAAATTTTCACAAGGAGTTAAGAAAGAAATTGCCAATCTCTTAATGGAAGCACCAATTTTCAGCACTATAAAGTGCTTATTATACTGCAAGACAATATGAAGATGCTTTCCTTTCTTGCTCTAGTTTAAAGTCATCTCGGACTATGTTTAACTGTCAAAATCTTTTCCATGGAAAATTTTTGATCAACACTTTCCTGCTTAATGTTAGAATTTGTATCACTTTTAAAATAGCAAGGATATCTGAAGTTGGTACTTAAGAGATAGAGGTGTAATGCTCGAGCATTAAAAACACAAACCATTCTGTATAAGATCTATTACTAAATGCTGCTTGGATTGAGATTATTTATGTATATGTAATGAACATAAAGCCAGTCTTCTTTCAATATGAACATTTATGCTTTTTTAAAGTTAGATAAAATATTAATGAACTTAATTTGAAATTAGCGGTTGAGGAGTTTCCAAATATACACTGAGCAAATATTAACCATCCTTGTGTGGATTGGGGTTTCTCGTCAGTTTAATACCAATATTTTCGTAATCTATGGTAATTGATGAAAATAGACTAGTTTATTAATATTATTATATTTTGAGGTTTATATTGGAAAGAACCACAAGGAAATCTTCAGTACACAAAATTAAGATATTCAAGAAACCTAGTAAAAATCATTTTATTTTTGCTTACATTATTTCTGAAATTCATCCTTGTTATTTCTTGTGATTGGTTTTTGGTTGAATCAATGTTCTAAGAACCTTTATCCTAAAATAAATACATTTTTATTTATCTTCAGCCCTATCCATTTATTGCGATTTTCAAGGCCTATTCAGGCAGAAGCTCTTTACAGTCGTCTTAGATATGCTTTAATAAATAATTTTTGTAATTTTTACAAATTTACTCTACCATTTGAGATTCGAAGTCGACAAACATCATATTAAAAATTTGTATAAAAGCCAAATGATCTTCATCAATGCAGTTTTTTTTAATATTTTGAATATCAAGCCTTCACAAACGCGTGAGTGTGGTGAACTCATAATATTGAAGAAAATCTTTTCATAAAGTGTAAGATTAATTAATTTATTAAATTCTTACAATTAATATTTAGAACAAACCTTATATTAAATTTGATATTTTCACTATTATCAGCCCAGAATCTAAGTTGTACCTGGGAAAAGTGATCTAATGATTCCAAATGTTACATTAAGCATTATCATGCTCTTAAAGAATAATGATTATTTTTACGAAAGACTTATTTATTTAATTCAACTGAGACATTTTCAAAACTATCTGAATTAAGGTCTATGATAACGCAGTTTCCATCTGCTGAATACTCTTCAATACTGATTATCTTTACACCTAGGAATTCCCCAACAAAGGACTCTTTACTTCCTCCAAATATAATCCCTCTATAATCGTTTAGGATGAATGGATCATGTTCAACGTAAGGCACGGTATCTAAGGTGTCCGGACAGAATGGTGCCAAGTGTCTTGTTTTAAGAATCTGTTGCATCACGGAATATTCATCATCCTTCTTTCCATACTTCAAATACTCTTTAATGACCTGATTATTAATTAATTTGTACTTTTTATTATTAAAATCTATTTCACACGGATTAGTCAAATACCTAACTTGGGGAAAATCCCCGAAAATCTTTCTGTGGAATGCCACTTGAGGCAAGAAATCTGTTGTCGGATCATTTCTCCCTGGAATTATATAAACCTTTTTTTTAATACCTTCAAACATCTTGAATAAAGAAAAGTTCTTTGATTCCTCGAAAATAGTTCCAAATATTACAATGTCCTGAACCTTTTCTGAATAAGCATCTATCAATATCTTTAATTTACTGAAGTTGTTACTGTTTATCCTAGGATTACTTAAAAACATTATTTTGTATTCATTTTCATTTGTATCTTTTTGAGTTTCCAATGGCTTAGGGAATACAACATCGTAACACACGAATTCATTCTTTTCATTTTTAAATCCACAAAATCCTAAAACCAATCCAGTTGATAAATATTCTAAGCTGTTAAAATTCTCACTGAAAATTAAATTAATTGTTCCAGATTGATCTTCTAAATGAAATGTTGTTTCTTCATTTAAATAGTTTTCAGCTGAATCATTTTCCTTTAAAATGGAATATTTAAGATTGCTTTTTACATATAAAACTGCGTAGACCAGGCATTTTTCTGAATCTGTGCTACCCAAAACTTTGACTGGAAGATGGGGTTTGTTGGAGTTCTGAACAATCAATTCTTTCATTTGGTTGAATCTTGTCATGTAGCAAGTATTGAATTGCATCGAAAATTCTGAAAAAACCATTGGGCTGAGCAAAATTTATTCTTCAATAAAATCAGTCAACTGAAAATTAAAAGCATTAAAAATTTTCATACCAAAATATAAAAAGAGACTCATTTTTACTTAAATTACTTTAGTGAGAAATGAAGGGTGTTAGATTTTATAATTTTCATTAAATTATTAGGTTCTGATAAATATTGGTGGTTTATTGGAAACTGAGATTTTGACAATTGTTCATGTGAACTGGAAGCAAGAAGCCAGATTTTACAATGAGTAAATTCTTCAGTCAAATCGCTAGGTTATATTCTTCAGTCAAATCGCTAGGTTATATTTGTCAAAAATTAAAAGAAAATCAATGTGTAAGGTTCAATTTTATTTGTTGGGATGTTAATTAAATCATATAAGTGTAATCCCACTTCTTGAAGCCTATTTCAGGTGCTTGTAATTTTTTTATTCCGGGTAGTTTTCGATTACAAAAGCCAAACCATGCTCGTTTGAAGAATTATCCTCTGTTTGATCACTCTATATTATATTTCAATACTTTACAGACTCTTATTTTATTTGTGCTTAGAACACGGTTCTCTTCAGTGATATTTTCTGGTGAATGTTTTGTGTTGGAATAATCGAGACTCTATTTTATTTCGTCTACCTGAATTCTTTCTCCCCAAATGTCAAATTTATTCATATTAAAATGGCATTGAGTCCAAGAATATACAAAATATTCAAAACTCTCTCAATTTCACCCCAAATTCAGATCTACAGATCTATCACCACCTATTTGGCTTTGATTACTAAAGATATCTGATTCACAGTATACATATCAATGCATTAGAACAAGATTTATTGTTTATCATTGTGAGACATTTAAGGCTTTTTGCAGAAACCGGCCAAATCCACTGTACGGATTTCTAATCCTTGAACCCTAAGCAAAGGGACTTGCTTTCAATGCTTTGACACACTTATAAAACGAAATGTATTCAACTCTAAACATCTGTATCTTTCAGGAGGAGATTTTAAACACCTTCAAAACTTGGGAGCTTGTAACAACCCATTAGTCCATATGCTTTTTCACTTTCTACATGTAAGCTCTGCGTATTGTATTAAAAGGAAATCGTCCTGTAGTTATAATTAACTACACTTATACAGACATGTGTCTGCCAAGTATCTTGTCTTAAATTTATGAGGATGTCTGTTCTAAGTTTCATAATGGGTGCTAGTTAATATTACTTATCTATCCAACGGTTAAGGGTAACAGACAATGTCCGGTCTCCTTTCAGAAATTACTATGTTTCCGGTCTATTTTTAAAAGGAGAATAAGAGAACAGCATAACCATTTTTTATATCAAGAAAATGAGTCCCCTTAGTACAGTGGTGTAAAGTTAAAGTTGTATGATAATCAAAACTGGACAGAATCTGTCGTAAGAAGGATGACTGTAGCCTTTTCGTGGTTGCCCAGATAAGTAGCACGCTTAATTGTATGGAATCAACAACAGTTTATATCAGAATTTCATAGTCTCTTCATAAAAAGAAAACCCCTAAAAAGGGGAAGATGAGGCGGATGGTATACATGTGTGCGTGTGCGACATGGATAAAAAGGGCTTGCTCGAAGAAATGGGCTCTGGATTTATTTAAAGTTTCCTAACAGGAGATTAAATTTTTCTCCTGTAAAGGCACAGGTGCTTCTAGTTGTTTTGTTTCCTTTATGAAATCAAAAAAACTTTAGACTCGGGTTCGAATCCCATTGAATAAAGTAATTTGGGTCTGGTAGTAGGAAACACATGAACATTCTAGTAGAGCAGCTACTACTTAACTACAGAATTGCAGGCTGGAAAAGTCCTTGGAGAGGACTGTGTCTTGGATTGATAGACTGCGAGGTTGTGGAATGTATTGAATAGCAAAGAGTATGATGAAAGTCTCTGCCCAAGCATGCATTACTTCTCCTATCTTCAGTAATTGAAACATCTCAGTGCATAAATTCGTGTGACCTATGGTC
Organism: Drosophila cyrtoloma; assembly: GCA_035042485.1. Taxonomy (NCBI): domain Eukaryota; kingdom Metazoa; phylum Arthropoda; class Insecta; order Diptera; family Drosophilidae; genus Drosophila; species Drosophila cyrtoloma. Next base: position 3,364 of record JAWNLH010001240.1, on the reverse strand, counting down.
CCAAGAATTTAGGGTAAGGAGTTTAATTATAAAAAACAGGTTAGTATCAATCCGCCCAAGGAGATTTGTACCTTCAGTATTGGAGTTTATCTCTATCTCAAGGTAAGTAATAAGTACAACTGGATACAATCTTGGCTGGTTTTTGATTTGTTGCTTGGATGTTTGATCTGTATCAGTAGAGCCGTCTATTTTTTCCTTATAAATCAATTTATAAGAACCTGATGCATATAATCAGAAGCATTCCCGTTATTAGAATGATTATAACATTAATAGTAGAAAATTTTATTAAATTATTGCTAATATCTTTTTAGTTCCTTATTCTTGGCACTGTCGGTATCTTCTCCATTGTTTTCTCTCTTCATCTCCTCGTATTTCGAAAATCCTCTTCCGATGTTAGTTATCTCATGAGATAAAAATGAATCATTAGACTGGCCTGGGCCTGGTGTGAAATTCAACGGTGAACTTTCTGTGAATTTGCTCTTTTTAATTGGATTTTCAGCTTCGACTTTAGCTTTTGAGCTTTGGTTGAGATCATCGAATATAAAATTGTCGCTACCCAGTGTACTTTTCTTTTTAATCTCTTTATTCGGTAATTTCTCTTTATTGACAAAAGAATTGCCTTTGGAGGGAATCTTATAAGCAAAATCTTCTTCAAGATTGGATGTCTTTTTTGTTTCCATCCTCTTGCTATTACTGGAAATGTTATCGTTAAATATTGGCCTGTTCAAAATGTGTCCTTTTTTTCGTGAACCTACCACTTCTGATTTAATGCTCTGATCTAGCAAGCTTAAATGCCCTAAAGAATTGTCTTCTTTGACATTTCTTGAATCATTCCGTGCGAACTCATATTTAATTTTATCACCTGAAAGATTGTTTTTTTTAGCTCTCATAGCATCTTCATTGAAGTTTATGGCTGTTGGGTTATTTTGACTATTCATGGCGAAAGATGGGAAAGTTCCAGTCTGAGCAGTTCTATAATGTTCTTTGATGTCATTGTCATGAGATTGCTTTACTTTAAAAGTCTCGATTTGAAAAGAATCATTATTTATGGAATTGTTCATAGCTGTCCCATGTAGGTTTTTGAAATTCTCAATTTCAAATGATTCATCACTTATGGAGCCTTTTAAGGATTTTCTCCGGAAATTATTGAGGCCAGCTATTTTGGTATTCCTTTCATGATCATTAAACAATAATTCATTTTTGTCCGTTTTTTGACTTTCACTGTAAGAGCTGTCATCATATCCGGAATCGTCATCCGCAATTTGATAAAATTCATTGCCATTACTAGAGTCATTCAAAAGGGAACAAGTTTTATGACTCTTGCTTGATGAATTCATCTTATTTCTAGGATTTACAAAGTTTTTAGGGCGTATCGGAGCCAGTTCATCAACCTGATCAACGGGTGTTTGTAACTCCGATTTTCGTAAGCTAGCTGATCTCTCGAATTTTGTGGTTTTAATTAAATCTTGGACATTCTGAGACACCTCTTTGGTTTTCTTGTCAATTCCACTAACCCTGGAACTTGTAGATCCGAGTTTCTTACTTGATGATTGCTGTTTCTTATTACTAGTGTTGAATCTCTTAAGATCTTCAGGTATAATATTAGCAGAAATATAAACACAACTATCTTCCGGCGATCTTTTTAAGGCAAGGGATGGGCTGTTATTAAACTGCACTTGGCTTCCAGTTAGTGACTTCGAATGCGCTCGATTTTTATTTAATCCTGAATCTCCATTCATCCCATTTTTTAACATCTGATTCCTAGGTGTGCTAGTTGTAGTGGGCATCTTGTATGAGCCGAAGGTTGATTTAGCAATATTTCCTAGCTTATTGGTTAAGGTTTTAGACTTTTGACCAAATTCTATTTTACTTGCCAAATTATTTTTGCAGCTGGAGTGTCGATTGATATCTTTAATGTTTGAAGAGATACCGCTGGTCTTGATTTCAGGCGGGTTTCGATTAGTTATCGTTTTCAAACCTGAACCTGTCAATTTGGAATCCAGAGTTTTGGTTCTTCCTTCTTTACCAGCACTTCCATTAACTGGCTCATTGGTTTTATAATGATCAGAGATCACTTGTTTGTTCTTTTGCAAGGTATCCATTTGATCTTCCATCTTTTCCTCTTCAAATGCACCCTTCGAGTTTTTAACCTGTTCAACCAAATTGTTCTTGAACCCTTTCCTATTATCTAGCTTTTGATTCACCTGAAATGAAATGTCAGTGCACGTCATATTAGCCACTGTTTGTTCTGTTAAAATCTTTTGATCAATTTGTTTTAGATTTGCCCTTTTAGGCCTCTTTATTCCAACATCGCTATAGCCCTTGTCAGAATTCCCATCGTGGCTCAAAATCGCAGGTTTATTTTTCCTAGATCGTCTTGATTGAAATAAACTAAAATCTTCCTTCTTATTTGATTGAAATGAACTAAAATCTTCATTCTTATTTCCCAGGCTTCTAGTACTTCTGCAATCAAACTTGTCATTTAATATCTCTAATAAATGCAATGACTCTTCGTCCTTGAATCTTTTCACCCCTTGCGTGCAAGCAGTAAGCCATGAGCATTTTAGGTTTTGAATGAGTAAAAGCAACTGGAAATGGACAGACATGGGGTTTAGGTTTCATTCTAAAAAAACAGTAATTTTAATTAAATATCAATTCCTAATTAAATTAATTTATTATTAATTTAGAGATCGAAAACAGAACATAAAAAAATGGAATACAAAGATAGTCCGTAGACAGGGCTTCGTGTTCGGATTATAAACAGCTTTGACCTTTAAAATATTTTAAAAACAAGTTTTTCTTCTAAATTCATCAAACTTTCTTTCTTTCACAAATCGAAATTTTTAATAAAAGATCAATGTAAAAATTTATTGTTGCGAAATATTTGTATTTTATCAAGAAAGGATCGAACTTTTCTTCTTAATAAAATTTCAACATTAGCCATTGAATTATTAGTAGTTTGTATTTGGCTTTGTTAGAATTGTTAAACAATATTTAATAGATCTGTATTATAGAACATTTTTGATTATTCTGATTGAAAATTGTTAGAGTTAATTAAATTTATTTAAAAAAATCATTTAAGAATTATTCGGTTTGATTTTTCATTCATCTGTGTTCGATCATTAGGATTGAAGGAAGATGAACGAACAATGATTGACTAAACACTATTATGATATGTCTTCAATTTTAAAAAACCTGAAGAATAAATGTTGATCAGATCAATTTTAAAGGAATACTGATTTTCCAGATATTTTTACTTTACAGAAGACAGCTATTACACATTGCATATATATATGTAAACATCTATTAATAAAGGAAATAAAAATTTCAGAATTATTCTTTGATTGACTCCGTGTCAAGTCTC
>JAWNLH010001237.1:0-30192 GCA_035042485.1 Drosophila cyrtoloma | reverse complement strand
ATTTTCTTGTCCGAGATGACTTTAAACTAAAGCAAGAAAGGAAAGCATCCTCATGCTGTCTTGCGGTATAATAAACACTTTATAGTGCTGAAACTTGGTGCTTCCATTAAGTGATTGGCAATCTCTTTCTTAGCTCCATGTGAAAATTTTCAGGAATTTTAAAAAATAAGGAAGACAGCAGGCTGCAGTTGTCTGTAAAGCATGTCTGATGTAGGAGGTAGAGGTGTAATGTTTACGACACATAGGAGTCCTGTGTGGCGTTTGGTTTAGAAATGCCGGGAGGCTCAAGAAAGTGTTTATATGTGGACAAAAAGCCATTCCATCCGGGTATAAAACACATATTATGTTCCTGGATATCAAAGCCCGTCAGGGTATGATTGGGCTTAGCCCTGAATTTAGAGTGATCCAGTGAGTGTTTTTATGTTCTTGCCTGGGTCAAGTTTTCTTTATCCAAGAAGAGTTTTTAACAACCCATTTGACAATAAGGTTTTCATCGATCACTCACAAACTATAGCAGTATAGTGAAAATAATTTTTTTTAATTAAAAATTTTCAAGAAAAGAAGAATAAGTTTTGCCAATTCAAAAGACTTCCTTACATGGGAATCAAATTCGGAATGAAAGATTTACTAAGAATATACACACAAATAGATCTATATATGTGGATAAAATTTAAATCTCCATATTCAAGAGCACAGACACAAATGATGGACACCTTGAAGGTTGCTTGCAGAAAAATTAACAAGTCTTTCATTTGGTTTACTTGAAGATGAATGTTTTTAAAAATATACATGATTGTGTATCAAAAGAAATCAATAAGTTTTTAGATAGAAAGATAAAGTCTTAAGAAACAATTTACTCTGGATGATAGGATGAAGAAATAGATTCATCATCTCAGTACAGTAGTGTGAAGTAGAAACCTGATAATAACGAAAAAGTTAAGGCTCGGGTTCGAATCCTCTTGAATGAAGTAATTAGGGTATACTCGTAAAATGCAAATTAAGCCTTTCTAACAAATTGATTCAGCTATTTTTTTACTCCATAATTTCTGGCAAAACTCAAATACAGAAAAAAAACCAAACAACTAGAAGCGCCTGTGTCTCTACAGAAGGAAATTTTAACCTCCTGCTTGGGCACTTGAAATAAATCCCGAGCCCACTCTCTCGAGCCTTGGCAAACTACAATACAAAAAATTACTAATATCCTTCATCGTAAGGTTAACAAACCCGTCGTAACTAACCACCAGTTACAATAAAACTATGAATGATGGTTGCTTGTCATTTTTTTAAACATATCCTATTGGTACAATCTGTAATGAATTATTGGATTTAAAATACAAATGCTAAATCATATTTCATAATGAATGTCATTAGAAACCATGTCTCTCGTCTTGACAAAACTATTTTTAGCTAGTAAACTCAATGGTACAAATACAGGACACAAACGTCTAATCTTGGTTAAAAGGTGGTCATACATTGTTTCTGCACTTGTTTGAAGAAGTTAAAAGACTAAATAATCTTGGCATGATTCAAATATTTCTTTAAACAAAAAAGTAATTTATTTTCACTATATTTCTATAGCTGGTGAGTGATCGGTGAAAATCTTATTGTCAAACGGATTACTAAAAACTCCACCCACGAGGGATGGAGGAAACTTCGCCCTGGCAAGATCTGAAAAATACTCAACGGATCAGTCTAAATTCAAGGCTAAGCCCTACCATAGCCCGGCGGGCTTCGAAAAATAGGAGCAAAATATATGTTTTATACCCAAAGTGCAATAGCTTTATGTCCATATATACATACACCTTCTTGAACCATCCGGAATTTCTAAACCAAACGCCACACAGGAGTCCTATGTGTCGTAAACATTACACCTCTACCTCCTACATCAGACATGCTTTACAGACAACTGCAGCCTGCTGTCTTCCTTATTTTTTAAAATTCCTGAAAATTTTCACAAGGAGCTAAGAAAGAGATTGCTAATCTCTTAATAGAAGCACCAAGTTTCAGCACTATAAAGTGCGTATAATAGCGCAAGACAGCATGAAGATGCTTTTCACTCTTGCTTTAGTTTAAAATCATCTCGGACCAACAAATATTTCTTTAAAATTTCCCTTTCGTTCAGAATTAAACTTTTCAAAAAGAAGACAAATTTTTAAATTAAGTGACAATTTGATATTAATTAAAATTTTAAGATAGCAACTGAAAAGACAAACTAAATATATTTTATTACTGAAACATCATAGCCTCCCCATAAGGCTGACATGCAAGAGCAGCATGTATAAAAAAGGGCTCGGGCGGAAGAGGGGAGTGAGTATTTGTGTTGAGCACTCAAGACCTTGGCAGGAGATTTAAAAGATCTTCCTGCAGAGACACAGGCGCTTCTAGTTAAAAATTTTGTTTCTTTTTATAAATTCAGGTCACCCCCTAGATCATACCCTGGTAGACTTTTATTACTAGAAAACAGAGGAACAATGCATGCCTGAGCTGGGGCTTTTACAGTCTGCTTTTCAAACTTTTCTATTCAATATGTTCTACAGTCAAATTTCTCAACCTCGCAGTATATTCGAGAAAAGTTTCAACCTCCTGCCAAGATCCTAGGTACATGGAACAAATCCTTGGCTCATTTTTTCGAGCAAGGTTTTTTTTACATATTCATCTCGATTGGCCTTGTACCCATCTCAGTTTATCCCACTTAAGAAAAGTCCTCTTCAAACTTTTTTTATCGTTAGCAATTTTGTACTTAAGTAGCAGCTGTTTTATCTCATTGAGTACCTTTCATATGATTTTTGCGGGTGAACCCAAATTACTCTGCTCAACAGGATTCGAACCTGAGTCCAAGCTTTTTGTTACTAACGATGCTCAACTTCACACCACTGTACCATGGAAGCTTCAAGCAAAATTACAGACAAAGAAAATTGTGGAGAGTACCTTGTCTAGATTAAATAAATTTCAACTTGAACAGAATAGAGGGGTTTTAAAAGCATATCATGAAGCATGCATTGTCCCTTCAGTCTCCAGTATATGATTGGGCTATCCACAGAATTTAGTAACCATCAGATGAAGAAGATTGGTACCTTCATTTCTAAAACCTTTTTTTCTATCCAGTGCTCTACTGGAATAAAATTCAAAATACCTTTGTAGAAATTCGAACCTGTTTGACAAAGAATCCAATCGTATTAATTTTTTAAGATCTCTTAAAAGTATTACCCTGTATAATAAACACTACTGCCAATTTAAAGAATACAAAGCGATGATTTCATTCCTTCCGGGTTGACGGGATATAAAAGCTTACGTATTATTTACAACACCAAGGTTCTTCTTAGGAAACCTCACATCAACACATGTCTCAGACATGTATTTAGAAGGGAACCAATTAAATTTGATTGATCAAAGCAACGAATGAATTTTAATAACCGTTATAAAACAAAACCGAATCTACCCTAATGGACGGAGAGAAGCCCAAAAAAGTCGTTGAAGTTGTTGAGAAAGCAGCACCTAAGGGAAAAATGACTTTGGCACAAATTAAAAAGATGCAACAAGAAAAAGCAGAAAGAGAGAAGACCTTGCAAGAAGCAAAAGCCAAAGCAGCACAAGAAAATTTCAAAAAGAAAGAAGAAGCTGAAAAAAACCGAAAATTTTTAGAAGAAGAAAACCAAAAAAAGCAGCAAGAAAAACAGACAGAATTGAAATCGAAGGAGACAGTTGATTTATTTAAGAGATTTTCAGTGAAGGAAAAAAAGAAAGAAGAAGTTAAAATAGCAATTGAAGAGACCAAAGAAGAAGTTAACGAATACAAAAGCCCTATTTGTTGTATTTTAGGTCACGTCGATACAGGAAAAACCAAGATATTGGACAAGCTCAGAGAATCAAACGTTCAGGGATCGGAAGTTGGCGGAATCACCCAACAAATAGGGGCTAGTTACTTCCCAGCAGCTATGCTGAAAGAGAAGTGGAATTTAGAAATAGAAAAGCTTCCTGGATTACTGGTCATAGACACCCCGGGGCATGAGTCATTTTCTAATTTAAGAAGTAGAGGATCTTCCCTGTGCAACCTGGCTATTTTAGTCGTTGACATCATGCATGGGCTTGAGAGGCAAACCTTGGAGAGTATTAAATTATTGAAGAGTAAGAAAACGCCTTTTATAATAGCATTGAATAAAGTAGACAGGGTTATTAATTGGAAAAAGATAGAAAACAACAAATCATTCAAAGAGAGATTAGAAGCACAAGATAAATACACAATCAATGTATTTGAATCTTTGCTACTAAACTCAACAAACCAATTACTATGCGAGGGTGTCAAGACTGAGCTGTATTACAATAATGACAACCCCAAGAAAGTTGTTTCTATTGTCCCCACAAGTGCAATAACAGGAGAAGGACTTCCCGAGCTGGTTAAGCTTATTTTGGAATTGAGTCATAAATATATGATTGAGAAAATGAAAGTTAGCAACGAGGTTGAATGCACGTCTTTGGATGTTAAGAACGTTGAAGGGTATGGAGTAACAATTGACGCCATTTTGAGTAATGGAACATTAATGGAGGGAAATAGAATTGGATTGTGTGGAATAGACGGTCCATTTACAACAACCATTAGAACACTGTTATTACCACAACCGTTGAAGGAGCTAAGGATAAAATCACAATATGAAGTAGTTAAGCAAGTTCGAGCCTCCATGGGTATCAAAATTTTTGGTCCAGGACTGGAGAAAGCTTTAGCTGGCTCCAGAATTTATGTCATTAAGGACACCAGGGAGGAAGTAATGAAACTATTAGAAGAAGATGTCAGCGCTGTCATGACATCGATAGAAACAGTCAAGGACGGTGTTCACGTTGTTTCCTCAACTATAGGATCATTGGAAGCACTCCTCACATTTTTGAAGAACGAGTGCATTCCTGTTTACAGTATTTCACTGGGAAAACTCAATAAAACAGACATCATTAAAATTTCCACAATGAAAGACAGGAAGCATCGAGCAATTTTGAGTTTTTAAGTTGAATCTGAAAAAGACATCATCGCCTTTGCTGAAAGTCAAGGAGTTGTTGTTTTGAACGGAGAAATAATTTATCATTTACTGGACAAATACTCTGCCTTTGTTAAAAATCTAGTAGAAACAGAGAAAAACCAACACAGAAACGAAGCTATATTCCCTGTTTGTTTAAAGATAGTTCCAAATTGTATTTTTAATGCCAGAAGTCCACTAGTGCTAGGAGTGGAGGTGGAGAAGGGCACACTACGCATCAACACACCCATTTGCGTATTTAAAGACAATTCACAAGTCAAGCTTGGAACAATAACTTCCATTGAGGAAAAGAAGAAAAGTGTTCAAAGTCTTTCAGTTGGGAAGCAAGCAGCCATTAAAATAGAAATAGACAAGAATGACACACCCAAAATGTATCAAAGACATTTTAACGAAGAAGACAAGCTTTATTCTGTCGTTACTCGATCGTCTATAGATTCACTCAAAGAGTATTTCAAGGATGAGCTACAGCAAGAACATTTGGAGTTGATAGTTTTCTTGAAGAAGAGGCTTGGAATTATTTAATTAAGACTATTACCTTTGGTGAATTATATAAAATATTGATAGTTCTGTTCAATCATTTCAGGTTTTAAGGAAAGAATTTTATTTTATTAATAACGGTTATCAAAATTTACAATTAATTTTAATAAAAACGGTTATCAAATTGTATAATTTCATCTTATTAAAAACGGTTATCAAATTTTATGAAAAGAATTTATTTAATGGGCAAAATATTAATTATCAACTACTCTTTGATTGATTCCGTGTCAAGTTTCTTCTCTATACCCTATGATCTAACCACTAACTGCTCAAAACTCACATGGTTGTTCGCCTCTTCAATACTCCGTCGTCTTTAAAATGAAAAAGACTGAATGTATGCTTCGAATGTTGGCGCAATTCCTATCTCTTTACTATACTTGTTCGTTACTAGCTCATTACGTATGGAATTATATTCACTTTGCACTTGTAGATCAATGATAACTCATTTGCTATTAAATTATATTTTCTAGCTTTTTCATTTTAAACTTGAATTAATAGGTCAAGATTGGTAATTCCAACCTCGATCAGAGTTATTTCATTTTTCTTTTTATCATGTAAGAAGATATCTGGTCTATCATGTTGTAATTCTTGTATCTACTCAAATCTCGACATTTTCATTTGCTACAACTTCTTGAACGGAATAAGATTTCAATTTTCTTGTCTTTTTGATTCTGAATCTTCTACACAGTGATAAATGTATGCATCATAATACTTCATTATGCCTTCTCATGTAATCATGACCTATCATACGATCGCATTTGGTGGCAAGATGATATACTGCTTTTGGCACAGCTTTACAATGTGGGCATCTGACTTTTTCTCCAAAGAATATATTTCTATCCTGAACTTTCCTCCATTAAAGTGCCTTCATATTTCCTTTGGTAAGCCATACTGAAGAATCTTTGATGGAGGCAGGTTCATGATCACAGACCCTAAACAACCTTTCGTGGAGTTGTTTGCTTTTAATGTTGGTCATTAGGGATTTAATCTGTGATTCACAACGGGATTCATTGGTAGTCTCGCCTTTTGTATTATACTTCAGTCTTATGTATTTGTCAATGGTTGAGAGATGTGTCTTATTGTCTTCTTCAACCTTAATTATAGCGTTACGCCTTAAAGACATATTTCTTGATTTTTCCAGACAATTCTTTAATTAAGAAGCATACTTTCACTCTTATGTTCAATATTGGACATTCCTCTTCCAATCATGGCTCTTGGCAAATACCGCCTTTCTTTGTTTGCTGGCTGCAAGTGAACTTTGTATTCCATTAGTACTTTCCTAATGGATTCATCGAATGTTATCAAATTTTACAATTACATTTTAATTAAATTTATAGAAACATCTATTCAAATAGAAAACTTAAACAACATTCTATTAAATAATTTACTTATCATAAAATACACAGCATAACATTCAGAATCATTGTGTAGCGAACTTCAGGTAATCTTCTTTAATATAATCAGTAATAAACCTAAAAATAGGAAGATCAAAGGGAAATGAATAAAAGAATTCATTTCTGAAGCTTTTAAAAACCTTGACTTCAAAATTAAATATCTCAGAGTAATTTTCTACAACATTTTTATTAAGAAAGGGAATAAAAGGTTCAAACTGCTGCATTTTAATTGTTGGTTGAAACTCCTTAAAGCACAAAATATAAATATAGCTTTGTAGAAGAATAAGAAAATCCAAGTCTTTTGATGGTTTTCTACTAGAAAGATGCGCTTCCAAAGCTTTGAAGCACTTGCCTTTAAACCCACAGTCTATTTTGATTCTAACAAGGAGAGAAGAAAAAAAGGAGCAAAAATTTTCTGACTTTTTTTTAATTTAGAAAGTAAAAACCCGAAAATTAATTTAAATTTTGATTTTGCTAAAATGAAAATTAAAAATTGCAAATTTTTAGTTTTTACAAAAAACAGCGGGGAAATCAAATCTAAAAGTTTTTCATCTTGATCTAAAAACAAATCTACTAAGTCACAAAAGTAAGATTCAAAAATTTGTATTTTTTCTTTGAGACTTAACTCTTTGATTTCAGCCCAAGTTTCTTCATTGCTTAATTCGTAAGTTGCTGAAATTTCTGTGTCAATTTCAATAAAAATTTCTATTAGCTTTTTTAAAATTGGAATTTTCAAGTCTTTAAACTCACACATATTTATTAGTTCTTTAATTTTTCCACAGTCAAACAAGGAAGCGTTTATTTTTAAAGATTCCAAGAAAGCAATTTTTTCTTTCCAATTTAACGGTAATTTTTTAGTTTCCATTGGGCTATGATTTTTGATGAGATTAAAGCAGCCAAAGGTAATGAATGATATAGGAAATAGAACCGTGCATCTTCAGACAGTAAACAGAACAGGATAAAGCAATGTATTGACAAAAAGTAACTAAACACAGATAACTACAACTGATTTTATTAAGTCGTAACCCTTAAAGTTAAGATAATTAAAAAAAAGCATTTATTTAATTAAAACCCTATTGTTATATGATAGAAGTATGATTCAATGCAACTACCCATGATTTATCTACCATTCAATCACAGATTATGAGAACTATTAATGGTGATTTTAAAAATAATCAGTAAAAATTTTATTTATTCTGTCAGTAATCAAAAATTAAAAACTTTACTCAAATTTTGAATGTCAAATTCTTTAGTTAGTTATTTCAATTAAATTCTATAAATATGAATGAAATCCACTAGAGAGAGTTTTTAAGACCCAGAAGAACACTCTAACATGTAATTTAGTTACAAATATTGCTTTTAAACTCTTTTGATTCTCATGGCTCACCGTTATTTTCATTTACAAAACTTTTTAATAGATTTAAAATTTTTCACTCTTTGAAATCTGAATGAGTCCCCATGAAAAAGGATCTTAAAATAAATTGGAACAGTTCACAAATCAAGAAGAGTAAAAAGAACATTGAATCTTTTTTAAATAATTTGGAGATTAAAGAAGAGAAACAGATGATATCTTTTTGGGAAGAGGTCCAGCCACTTAAAATTACAGCAGATTCAGATTCAATTTCTGGGATTTTTGATTCCGAGATCAATATGGATAGCTTAGAGGTGAGTGAAGAGATTGAAATGAAATTAATAAAAGAAAGCAAAGACACTGGAACCAGACAGAGCAGCAGTCTTGACATAGCTTTGGAATCTTATTCAGATTATAACACAGAATTACCAGCAACGTTTAAAATAAATAAAATCACGGTTGTTCATGAAAATCACAAAATAATTAACAACTTTGATATAATTGGATCACAAGCTCAATCAGATTTCAGGATCGGTAATACGGTGACAATATTTAAGTGTTTTTGCTGTGAAAACAACTCTTTTATAGTGATACACGATGATGTAATGGCAGTGACTACGTTCTTAACAGCCCTGGAATGCCGTAATAATGTTTATATAAAAGAGAACGTGTTTCCCCTTTCATTTGAATACTGTCATCCCAACATGGCCGTTGGAATAATAACACACGAAATAATTCAAAGCAACGTGCTTGCAGAGACAAACGGGTTTACAAATATTATAGCACAGGCAAAAAAAATAATAAAGGAAAATAAGACTCTTCTATTTATTTGTAACCTGACAGAAAGGGAAGCATTAAATGAAATATTAAAAGACGTCAAAAATATAATACTATTTCTTAACAGGTACAACGACCTGAGTAAGATTGAATACAAAATATTTAATAGGGCAATAGGATTGAAAGGAAGTATAGATGCGATAGGGTTGAGTAAAATGATTGAGATAAAAGGTGGAAAGATGAGAACAGAACACAGGTCACAGGTTGTGTTATACGATTTAATATTAAAGATGAATCAATGTCACGCTGGGGATAAAAGCAACGATCATTAGCAAAGTGGAATACATCCACTTCACACAACAACGAGTAAGAATCAATCAAGCATAGTAAATAAAAGTACAGCAGAGCATTGTAACACACTTTTTCCACAGTCAACAGTTATTACCGATCGTTCCAATGCAGCAAATAATCACCCACCTTATTCCTCGCATGGTAAGTCGAGTATATCCATACCTGAAATAAATACTCATGGAATCAGGAGCCTCTTATTTTATGTCAAGTCAGGTGAGGAAAAGATCATTCAAGGCACCCACCAAGAAATAGAACATCTTATTAATTTAAGGAATGACTTGAGTTTAAATAAAGAAATAAGAGATTGTGAGTGCCCTGAAAATTACCCCTGTTCAATTGTTAATAAAATAAAAAATAGTAAAAAAGGCAGTTTCCTGAGAAATCAATTAGAAGGGATAGATATGGAAAGCAATCTTAGAATGAACCCTGCTATTAAAACAAGGCAAATTAATAACGAAGTGGTGTGTTTGATTGACGAAGAGGTGGTTCTTAATGAATATTTTACCATCTATTCGGAGGATAATAAAAAGTTAACACATGGAGAGATCATTGGTACTGATAAAATAAGATTAGAGTACAATGGGCGTGATAAGAGTCAAACACGGCATTTCAACGAGAAAATGTCAGGTAGAAAAATTCAGTTGACCTTAATTTTAAGAGATAATTTTGAACTCGAAGACTCCTTTTTTATTTCTTTTGAAAGCAACAACACATTTTTAAAATATATGAGATGGTCTCTGATTAATTTGGCTTATTTCAGGTATTTAAATAAAAATGAAGGGGGAATTTATTCTTTTGACTTCCCCCCTGACTTGGAAGATGATGAAGTAGAAGTGAATAATATTTCAGTATCTGATAATTCTGACTTTATTCATATAAGTGACTTAACCTGTGAGGATTTGAATGACAGCTCTCTCATCTTGGATGACAGCTTTACCAGTGAGGTATCAAGCTATCCCCCGAAAAAGGAGAATCACTTAATTTCCCCTATTCCTCAGGTTCCTCAAACCTCTTCACCCAATTTAAAATCTTATTTAAATTTCAACACCCAGTCATCCTCATTTGTCTATTTCACACCACCTATTTCTTCTTCTCTTTATTCTTATTGTATTCCTGAAATCTACAAGGATGACTTCACTCTTCTCAATGAAGATCAGAAACTAGCCCTGTTTCTGGCTCTAAACTGTAAGGATTACAAAATAATTCATGGTATGCCTTGAACAGGAAAGACCACTGTAATATCCCTCCTCATAAAGATACTTTTACATTATAACTTAAAGGTTTTGTTAATTTGTTACACGAACATGGCCATAGACAACATATTAAAAAGATTAAATGCTCCATATTACAGGGCAAGAAAAGGTGAGTTTAACGCTCCTAATTTTGTTGTTGGAACTTGCTTTGGATTTGATGACCCCGTATTCATCAACAACAAATTTGATTATTTGATTGTTGATGAAGGAAGTCAGATTCACTTTCTCCTTACTTTGATTCCTATTTCCCTTTCCAAAAGGTTCTGTATTGTCGGAGACCATCTACAACTGAAGCCATTAAGTCGAAAGTCAAAGCATCTATCCCTTAGTCTATTTGAACATCTTATTTTTGATTGCTCTACACTAAGTATTCAGTACAGAATGGCTGATGAAATATTAAGGTTCAGCAATACAATGTTTTATAACAATAAGATGGGTTTGAACGGAAAGAAAGGGGTTGTCAAGTTCATTAACAGTTCTGACACCGACTATCACGCATTCCTTAATGAATACTCTCGGAACAACACTGTTATTTTGTGCTATTTGAACTCACAAGTCAAACTCACACAACAACTAACCAATTGCTTAGTAACCACCATAGATAAATATCAAGGCAGTGAGAGCGACTTCATCATTCTTATATTTGATCCAATCAATAGATGTGAGGTACTGGAATCAAGAGAAAGATTAAATGTTGGGTTGACTAGAGCCAGGAAAGAGCTAATATTATATGGAGACAAAGTGAAAATGAGGGATATTTCTGTGTTCTGCGAATTATTAGATTTACTCGAGGAGTAGAACATATTAAACCTGATTAATTAGATAAATAAATATAGATAAATTATAAATAAATGTTATAAGGTAGAGATTTATTTAGCTATTAAACCTGGTTATTTAAACAAATTATAATTAAATGTTATATGGTAGAGATTTATTTAGCTATTAAACCAGATTATTTAAATAAATTATAAATAAATGTTATATGGTAGAGATTTATTTAGCTATTAAACCTGGTTATTTAAACAAATTATAATTAAATGTTATAAGGTAGAGATTTATTTAGCTATTAAACCTGGTTATTTAAACAAATTATAATTAAATGTTATAAGGTAGTTTATTTACATTTTTCATCTTAATGCTAAAGGCTTACAATATTAAATAGAGTATTTAGTAGAGCTACTATATATTCAATATATCGGCGTGCGTGCTTCTTACCTTATAATTGCAGAGTTTGTTGTGAGACAGATGACTGTAACCTTTTCCTAAATAAGTAACATGTTTATGCGTCTAAAACTAATAACAGTCCCACTCGAGAGTTCAATCGAGCTGCATTGTAAATGACCGCCTGTTATATTGGTGACTGTAAGGTTCACCACACACACATTCACAAATCCCCTTGTTAAAAATAATGGATTTAGGATTTGTGCCTAGGAGCTAGGTAGAAGGTTTAAAATTTCATCCTATAGAGGCACAAGCGCCTCTAGTCAATAAAAATTTCCTAATAGCATCTGCTGATAGAAGGACAATTATCACTTGAAGAATATTTAATATTTTGGTTCCCTCACTCCATCCCTTCGTTTATATTTTAGATTAATCAAATTATTAATTAACTAATAATTAAAATCAAGTATTGCTATTTCTCAATCCTATTATTCAAGTACATTTCAATCTTTCCTTGTTATAAACACCATCGAGCTGTGTAACAAGACATTTATTCAAATAACAATCTCACCATCATTCACACCAATACTCCAGTCAGTCTTAATCAAATGTGGTTCAAATATTGAAATTCCATCTTCTTCAACAATTCCTATTTGTATTCTGTTAGAAGCTCTTGTGTCTTTGTAGCATAAAATCTTAAAACAATTTTCCATTAATGCAATAGCTTCTTCCCTCGTTGCCATTCTCAGATCCACCTCCCTGAGTATGGGAAGAATTAGATGTGAACTGAAACTGACACAGATGCTATCATCAAACCAAAAGCTTCCCTTGGGATTGACTCCACCAATAAATCTTCCTTCTTCATCCGTGGCTTCAAAAATTTTATTCTCTTTTTTATGAATTCCAGATACGATAACAGAAACATTCATTGGTTTCCCTTCACTTCTAGCGTAGTACAAAATCCTTTGTATCATCTTGTGAGCGCCTTGTGGATCAAGCTTCCTTTGGTAATCTATCTCAATTTCCTTCTTGACCTCCGAGAGCAAATAATTGACTTCACTCATCAATCCAGAAAAAGAAACCAAGCAGTTATGTGAGATCTTGTGCACCCTTTGGACATTCCTGATACCGACTGAACCGTAAGAGACACTTGTATCTACACCCATTATGACTCCAGTGGAGTATTTAAAAGAAATAGCATTGTTTCCATAGACTCCTGGCTGCATGGGGCTAAGAAATCAAAGAGAAATAAAAAGGAAGTAAAATCTTTATGCTTATAATTTCCATGAAGAATTCCTGCGATGCATAAAAACTTAACATTAGAAATCTTTATGCTTATAATTTCCAAGAAATAATTCGTTTGATCTTTAATTCCTGCAATGCATAAAAACGTAATATTATTTTCAAAATAAGCTTGAATTTGACATGTTATGCATAAAGAAGATGAATTTACTTTACTGATATTATATCATCAAATATATCTCTTCAATCAATTTGCTTTACTAATATCAATGCCAAGTCAAATAACTGATTCAATCAATTTACTCAAACATGGATCAATTCACTTAAGACTCTGCTAGAAACACCAATACTTTTGTTTTAACAAATTCCCTTTGTTTCTTCCGTTTCACCAAGTTTCAAATTCCTTTTTAAAGAATAAAATAAATCAGCTTCCATGAAATTAAGATCTTATCACAAAGAAGTAGAAGAATCCAAGGATGTAAGCTTCTGGGCTAGGAAAGCAAAAGAGATGATTTCTTGGACGAAGGAGTTTCAAGAAATTTACAACTTTAAATTCGGAGCAGATCAATGGTTCAGTGATGGAATGTTAAATGCTTGTTACAATTGCATAGACAGGCACGCAGAAAAGACACCGGAAAAAATTGCTTTCATTTTTGATTCCAATGACGGTGAAGAAACAAAGATAACTTACAAGGAAGCATTGAGAAGGATAATGGAAATTTCAAATGCCTTGTCCCATCTATCGAAGGGTGACTGTGTTACTTTGTATCTTCCCATGGGCCAAGAGGCCGTGTTTTCAGCACTGGCTTGTGCCAGACTTGGACTTACCCACAATGCTGTCTTCGGTGGATTTTCTTCTGATAGCCTAGAACTAAGGCTCAAGGACAGTGCCTCCCGTTTGCTTATAACACAAGATTTGGTTAAACGAGGAGAAAAAATCATTGATTACTTGGATGTTGTTTTACCAGCCATTGAGGATGTAGAAGTTGAGTTATTGATCTTCAATAAGAAAGAAGACACAGTCAACAGGAAGACTAAACAAGATTTTGGAGTGAAATGAAGAAGTCAGAAACGTTCATCCCCTGTGTTCCCGTGGAGGCAGAACACCCCTTGTTTTATCTGTACACCTCAGGATCCACTGGAAAACCCAAGGGTCTGATTCACTCCACAGGTGGATACCTCCTGTATGCAGCATTTACCCTCAAAACTGCCTTTGACATACACGAAGGAGACATTTTCTGTTGCACTGCTGATATTGGATGGATAACAGGTCATTCTTATTGCATCTATGGTCCTTCTTGTCTTGGAATAACTTCAGTCATCCTTGAAGGATTACCCACTTTCCCATCATTTTACAGGTTCTACGATATAGTTCACAGATACAGAATCACCCAGCTTTATACTGCACCTACTGCCATTAGGATCCTGAAGAAGCATTTTGAAACCAACTTACTCGATTTGTCAAAACATGATTTAAGCTCGTTGAGGTGTCTAGGCAGTGTTGGAGAGCCAATTAACACGGAAGCTTACAGGTTCTTCTCTGAAAGTTTTGGAAATCTTCACGTTGTAGACACGTATTGGCAGACAGAAACAGGAGGATTCTTAATAGCACCAATAAAAGGCGTAGGTCAAGCTAAGCCTGAATGTGCCTGTTTGCCTATGCCTGGAATATTCCCCATAATTGGGGATGAGGATGGAAACGATCTAAATGAAATCAAAGAACCGTGCTTTCAGCCCGAAAGCTCAGCATTTGAAACAAATTCTTCCTTATCCAACATAGTCAGACTCCCAGACATTCAGCTGTCAGAGCCAGTGGGGCTGTCTGCCAGCGTTGAAACTCATTGTTCTGAAATACTGCAAATGTCCACTAATAAAAACTTTGAGGAAGCAATGAATGGAATTCAAGACGTAGTCAAAAACAGAAATGCACTGGGAAGAATTTACATAACTCAATCTTGGCCAGGAATTGCCAGGGGAATTTTGAATGATCCTCAAAGATTCTTTCACTGTTATTTTTCAACACCTTATTATTTTACAGGTGATGAGGGTGTTAAGGATGTGGATGGAGATTTCTGGATCAAAGGTAGAGCCGATGATGTAATCAACGTCTCAGGTCACAGGATCAGTACTGCAGAGGTTGAGAGTGCTGCTTGTTCTAATAACAATGTGGCTGAAGCTGCCATTGTGTCTGTGTACCACGAGATCAAGGGTCATTCCATGATGGTATTCGTGGTTCTGAAGAAGGATGAAGATGACTACGAAGAGAGAATCTTAAACAAGGTTTCTGAAATCATTGGAAAGTTCTGTAAGCCAGAGAAAGTAATTAAAACTTCAGGGATCCCCAAGACAGCAACGGGAAAGATCATGAGGAGAGTTTTGAGGAGTTTGATAAGCAGAACAGACATGGGAGATTTATCTACTTGTATCAATGTAGAGTCTGTAGAGAATTTGAGAATATTATTGTCTTCTCACAATCTTTAATAAATTAAAGTCTGCATTACTGTTATTTTTAATTGTGATGGTGAAATACCAAGGTATTATATATTACAATGAAGAGGGAAAGAAGTCGGTGTTTTTCTGGAAATTCATTTATGTTACATGCTTAAACATTTTTAGTTTATGCATATGCATGAATATTCTTGACACCACATTGGGGTCGTAAGGAGATAGGTAGAGTGTGTTGTGAGGCAGATGATTGCAACCTTTTCGTGGATAAGTAATATGCTTATGTATGTGAAACTAATAACAGTTTATATCAAAATGTCACAGCCTCCTCATAAAAAGCGAAGGTGGTATGTACGATGACCGCAAGGTAATACTGCCAACGTCCCGGAGGAGGATTTAACAATGTCTTCTTCGAAGCAGTGGGCTTATGATTTGTGTTGAGCACTCAAGACTTCGGTAGATGATTTAAAATTTACTCCTGTAGAGACACAAACGCTTCCAGTTGCTTCGCTTTTTTTATAGCCTGCTGTATTTTTTATTTTATTACTGAAAAAGTTTTAAAGGATTAGAAAGAGCTAGATAGCCTAAATTTCTTCCTTTTAAAACAAAGCTAATATCTTCAGTCTATATGAGGGTAATTTTTTCTGATATATTTTTAATATAAATTGGGATTCAGTTTAAATAAATATATCAGAGAAAATAAAAATAATTTTGTTAGAAATTAAAGAATGCCACATACAGGAAATAATTATTATTCTGTATCACCAGGTATCTAAATGTACATCTCTCTTTATAAAGTCACTTTACTTATTAATATTTTACAATAAAATATATAGGAACAGCTTTTTTTCAATTTCTTATTTATCTTAACTGATGAATCCTTGACTGAGATTGGTAGTCTCTGTATTAGTCTCTCCTGGCGTGTTCAAGTCTTCTCATTAAAGAATCAGAAGAATTAAATAGCTCTTTGAGCAAATCTGTAGACCTGTTTAATATGTACAAAGATGAGAGATCAACTCTTTAATAAAATTATTGCTGTTTTTCTTTTTTTTTTGCAGTGTAAAATTTTTCAAGCAGTTATTTTTTTACCCTATGTCTATGGAAAAAATTAAATCTCAAGTTGAATTTTATTTTAGTGACTCAAATTATTCAAAAGACAAGTTTATGTTGTCACAAGCCAAGTTAAATGATGGATTCATACCAATCTCTGTTCTGTTGACATTCAAGAGACTAAAGTCCCTCAATACAAGCGAGGAGGAGATCAAAAAAGCTGTTCTTGATTCCTTGGTAGTTGAAACCAAAGACAACTCGATCAGAAAAATAGAAACTCAAGAATACAGTATTGCTCTAGTCAGACTTTAAATAGAACTCTCCTTATGGATGGATTTGACTTAGACTCAAAGTTGGATGATATCCAGGATGTAATTTTTAAGTATTTTGAACCTGCAAAGATTACATTAAGGAGAAATAAAGAAAGGCAATTCACTGGATCTTGCTATGTGGAGTGTAAGAGTGAAGAACAAGCCTCTGAAGCTTTACTCTTAAAGATACCTATAAGTGAGGATTCTGACGAGGTTAAGAAGATTAAAACAAAGGAATTCATCAGTATAACTAAAAAACAAGAAAATCCAAAAAATGGAAAGGTTGACAATTTTGCAGAGAAAGTTAAAAAGAGTTTTATTCCTAGATTGTTTAAATATGTATGCGATATTCCTTTGGAAATTCAGGAGATCAAAGATGCTATAAAGGATGTAGCATTTGCTGATACTCAAAGGAATACTATCAGGTTTAAGTTTGCCATGGATGAAGATGCATTGGAATATGATATTATCAAGGATGATAAAGAGTATAAAATCAAACTAATCAGGTTACCATTGGATGAAGCTAAGGTTTATGTTAGTGGATTAAAGATAGTCAAAAGGGGAAAGAAACAACAAGAATGATTCTTTTTAATTGAAAGGTATGATAACACTTTATTTATAACTAAACTTGCTTTATTTTATGTGTTAACTTTCAAAACATTCCATTTTTCCAGATAGTTTTTTTTAAATTAAATTGTCTGTTTTTTACTGATTAATTTGTTTTTTTTTAATATCTCAAAATCAAGAACCCATGAAAAATCAAGCCTGTTTAATTTGTTATGAAATTCCAGAAGCAATTTTTTATTTTGAAGAATGCCGTGATCATTTCTGCTATATTTGTATTTCAAAGCATCTAAGAACACGATCGTGTTGCCCAATTTGCCTTAATACTGTACACAAGTTTGATTTGATTACAGATCATTTAAGAGTTAGAGAGATAAAGAAGCCAACACTCTTCATGAATAAAGAAAGTAGAATAAAAATATTAAAGAAGTATAGAATAAGTGTAGAAGGATCACTTAAGGAAATAGAAGAAAGATTCAAAGATTTAATAGATTATCTTATCGAAAGTGAGTACAAGGAAAAACCAAGCCCAGAGATAGAAATAGCTTATAAAATAAACAAGAGTAAGAAAAGAAGGAATTATAATGGAAGTAAAGAAGTTTTAGAGATGTTGATCGAGTTGAAAAGGGATTTTGAGTCACAATTATAAAAGTCACTGTTATAAATATTTGAATTTCAAGTCAGTGTTGTAAATTTAGAGCCTATTAAAAAATTATATTATATAAAGACACTGCAAGTTTGATCCATTGAAATTTTTGAATTTTGCTTGTAGACATTTTATTGAAATTTCAAACGGTGATTGTGATTTCATAATCAAGTAAATTTTATTTGAAAATATTGTAAACAGTTGATTTTTAATCCCAATGGAAGATTTAAATACCGTTGAATTCGTTGAAAAAAGATCCAAGGAAATTCAATCAATAGAAGATTCAATAAATAAAACCAAGAAGAAGACAATGCTATTTCAACGTCTGCCTTTTTATAAAAGAAGAAGGAATAGAGATTACAGCAGAAAGACAAAGGCTAAACACAGAAAGGGGGATAGACATTTTCTAAGAACTCATCAATTTTACAGTAAAAGATTTTTCATGTTGAAACTAAATAAATGCAGTATTCCATTCCAGCGAAGGGTGAAAAGCAGCAAGTTCATTTATAAAACCAGTGATTTCATATTCGACGAGAGTTTCAGGGGTAGTGTGACTTACAATATCCAGGATATATTAGCTGAGAATGTCAGCCCATGGGTAGCTGAAGAGCAGCTTGGTGGTATCTTTCAGATGGACCCTTCTATTTCTCAATTTCCTATTTCTCCACATTTTTTAACCGTACCTTCTTTACTTAAGAACCTTGATCTAACAGCTTATGAAAAAGTTCAATACATAGACAATTCATATGAAGCAATTAGCACAAAAAACACCCTTATTTTGATTGGAGCTGTGATTCCAGAGATCAAGTGTATTGGATTTGACGAGTGCACAATCAGTGTTTTGAAGTCAACAAAAATAGAAGCTATAATTGAAAATTATAACCTGAAAAGACCAAGCGTAAAAATTTACAAGTCATTAAATAATAATTTGGAAGCTGCGAAGATATTCTGTAAGAGGACAGAAATAATGGAGCTGTTCCGGTTTTTGATTTCTAATAGAATGATTCCAATCTGTTTGACTGAAATTTTCAGAATCTATTTAGAAGCAGATTCTCTTTGTATTTATGATAATATTGAGTCTAACTTATTTAATCAAATACAGAATAAGGTAAATGAAGAATTAATATCCAAATATAACAGGACTCCTAGTTCCAAGAAGCAGCACTACGACACAACCAAACTGTACCTTATTCCAACCACCAATCTTAAATATTTCGTTTTTACAATCCTTAAAGGCAATATAAAGAACTGTGCAGAAATATATCAGAACAATGAGGTCGTAGGAAGATGTATTAGGGGTGCTTATAAATTTTCATGCGGTAAGTGCTATGGGCTGGGATTTTTTACTTCCTCATACAACAAGGAAGGCTTGCTAGTAAAAAATCTCGATCAGTTAAATTTCTACAAAATAGAAATAATTAAAATATTTCAGCTACAACATAGCTATTTTGATATCTATAAGCGAAATGTTACACCAACCATGTTATTATTCATCTGATTGTAAATTGATTTACAATGATGGTTCACTAGGAGAAGAAGATTTATTGCTGAGTTTTGTGCTTAGCTTTTTTCCTTTGAATTTTTATTGGGATATTTTCATTTAATAACTAAATGCTAGTTGATTTAAATTTAGATTGTAGTAAAGGGGTTGTTGATACCCAACCAACTAGATTATAATCTCTTTACAAATAATTCATTCAATAGTTATCTTTTATCATCCAATCTTATTTGAAAAGAAAATCATTTAATAAATATGTCTTCTTTTAATATTGGCTTTGTAAAAGATGAAATCTATTTGAGTTGGAAAGAGAGTCTGAGGTACGATTTATTTATTATTCATCAAAAACAACCAGTTGTTTTTTACAATATTTTCATAACTAATTAAAACCTGATGTCAGACAGTTTGCTGAAAAGCACCAAATGGTGAAAAATTGGCCCTGATAAAGCAAAAAACCATGAAGCAGATCTTACAATGAGGGAAAAGCCCTTTCTCAACCCGGATGGTATTTGTTAACTAGGAAGACTGTGTGTATTTAAAAAAAAACGAGATTTATTCAACTAGAAGCGCCTGTGCCTCTATAGGAGGAAAATTTAAACCTCCTACTGAGGTCCTGAGCACTTGGAACAAATCCTAAGCCCACTCTTTCGAGCTTCGGGCAAGCCCTTTTTTATCCATGCCGCTCCCGCATGTTGATCCTTTCGATCATCATCCGGCCCCACCTCTCACTTTTTCGGGGTTTTCTTTTTATGAGGAGGCTGTAACATTCTGATATAAACTGCTATTAGTTTCACCCACATGGGTGTATTACTTATCCGGACAATCATGAAAAAGCTACAGTCATCCGTCTCGGGACAGATTCTACCCAGTGTGTATTTTAAAACTGTACACAATGGTTTCAGTTCATATATAAACATTTTCTTTAGCCAACAGGATTTTCAAATTAACATCGATATTCGAGAACGGATGTTATATCTCATAAGTAGTGGCTGCAGACTTGTTTTACGTAGATTTGACATCTTCCTTATTTTTATAACTGATAAATATTTTCTGCACTATTTATAAGTACATACAAGATTGTATGAAGACGATTTCCTTTCTTGCTCTAATTAATCAACTGTATAGTATTCCAAGATGTAGCAAAGTCTTTGATTCAAATACCAGTTATAAAGAGTATAGCATTGTGATAAAGTAAATAGTTTTGAATACGATGACATTTATCTTATTATTATAAGAATGTATTATTAACACTGCAAATATTTACAATGAAGCCAACTTGAGTCAGAGAACCAGTTGCGATATTACATCTAATCACTCTGGACAGAGTATATCGTGAGACAGCTAACGGTAACATCTTCGTGGTTGTCTGGATAAGCAATACGCTTATGCGTGTGTGAAACTAATAACAGTCACAGCTTCACCGAAAAAGGAAGGTGAAATCGAAAGAGTGGGCTAAGGATTTGTTCCAAGTGCCTTGGCAGAAGGTTAAAACTTACTCATGCAAAGAAAAAGACGCTTTCAATTCACACAAAGATCCGTGTTATTTGGATTACATCATTAACCTTTAAACATTCAAGGTTTAAAACCTTGTATGAATTCAGTTACAGCAGTTGTTATTAATTGCATCAGAACCAATAAGACACTGGCCTTACAGACAAGAAAGATGGCTATTCAACAAAATAACTTCATCCATAACTTTAAGCTTATTTTTCCAACCTCATAGCACTGAGCTATGCTTATTAAGTATGCCAAAAACACAAGTATCAATTTTAAGTAAAATACACTCATTCAACAAAGTGAATGATTAAAGCAAAGATATTTTTATTTATAACTTTAGCTTCTATAGAGAACGATTTAAGTCAAACCGCTTATATAACTTCTTTCAATTACCTATAGCTTTAATTCTAGTTTGTTTAAATGCATTCTCATAAGATGTTTTTTGTTAGTCTTTGCCTTTTCTTTAATATTCTTGCTTATTAAATCTGCCATTTTTATCTTCATTTCATAAATTTCATTGATTCTTCTTTCAAACCTTTTAAATATGAAATCTTTGTTAAATTTTATGGATTTCCCACTCTTAAATTTCTTGGTTGTTTTAGTTTTTCTTTCCTTGAAATTTGGAATCTTTTTTAGATTTCTTTGTTTCTTAATCGCTTTCGTTTTCTTTTTCCGCTTTAATTTTCTTACTTCTTTCTCTGAGGATTGGATTCTGCTTTTGGATATTTCCTTGAGTAGAACTTCATCCTTGAAGCTAACCCTATTTTCCTCTTTAAAATCTTTATTCCTATCAATATTAAACTCAAACATGTCTGTTGCTATCATTTCAAACATACCATTTTCTTTGTTGAACTCCAACTCTTTATTAGCTTTTAAGGATTCTTGCATGTCTGTATTTTTAATTGACGATTTTGGTGTTCTCAAGTTGTTAATTGGAGTTTTCTTAAATTCAAGAGATTGATCATGGCTTGGGTTTAATTGGTTCATACTTATGTCTGAAATTCTATCAAATTCGGGTAGATAGTGGGCTTTTTCCTTAAGAATAGAATCCAAGCCTTCGGTCTTAGTGATGGGAACTGTTTCATTGTTCCGATTTTCTCCTTTAAATTGAACTATAGTGCTATTTTCTATTTCTTGAACCTTCTTTAGTTCCTTTTTATTTTCATCGTATTCACATTTTTCTTCCCTCCATATCTGTATTTTCTTCTTTAGATAATCAAATTGCTCGTCAAATCTTTCTTTTTCTTCCTCATGCAATTCTATAGAAATCTTATTTTCCTTGGATTCTATGCATAGCTCATCGTCATTGCTAATAAATTCAATGGATTTGTAATAAATAATTATTATTTCATTTTGATTTTGTATTCTCATATTTTTTTCTTCCAGAAACAGAAATCCATCAATCCGTTGTATGTTCTTATCTAAGCAATCAATTCTTTTTATTTTGAATCCAACAACTGCTGAGTATTTTTCAAAACTTGAAAAATCCTTTAGAAATTGTAATATTTTTAATTTCTTGTTCATTCCCTTTCTTTTTGGTAAGCTCAGAAATGCTTTAGTATAAATCTTTAGTAAATTGTTAGATGTGATCTCTTCTCTTGTGTAGTTGCCCTCCAATGCTTCTAGCAATAATATCTGTGCTTCAACTGTTTTGCATTGCAAAAGTTCTTCATAATAATCCATGTCTTTCTCGTTTGATAATAAGTTTTTATGCATATTGGAAGAAATAAAATTTTTCAAATTTAAAATGCATAAAAAGTAATACTGACTCTAAAGTGAGAAATACTGAATACAAAGCTCGAATAAGCATAATATTTAGGAAAGAATTGTATAATTAATGTGATGAGCATTTTCTATCCCAGGTGAGGGAATCTGCATGAGTTCATTCGAATTAAATACCAAGCATATTCAATAATGGAGAACGTCTAAAGTTTAAGATGGTAAATTCTAATAGAAGTAAACCCATGAGAGAGACCTGCATTAGATAAATCACACTGCTAGACTATTTTGTGTGGTTGAGCTAAATTTCAAGACTGAAATTAAATCTTTGGCCAGGCCTTGTAATGTTCCTCTTGTTCAATATGAAAGCGTACAATGAGATTGTTTTCAGAATTTACAACAATGAGTTTTCTTCTACAGCACTAACTAGTTGTCATAAAAGGAAATAGGAATGACTTTTTAAATAAATTGGTGTTTTTAAGGAAAAAGGAGGCCCATGCATGCAAAAAGCCACTCATGTGATCTATTTAATGAATTTGTATCCAAAGTAATACAGCTTAATAAATAACTGTTTAAATGCTTGAAAATAGTACTGAAATGAAATTTCAAAACTATATGAAACTGCCATTATTCTGTAATTGAATTTCAAATACAGAGTCTTGTATATTTAATTAACATAAGCTGTAATTTTTGACAAAAAACGATCTATAGCTATACGTTTACGAAACAAGAGGAAATTAAGTATTTTGATGAATCATGGCAGGGATGATTCTCCTGCAATTTTAAATCGTGTGTATCATCAATTGATGTGCAATTTTTTAAGTTCTCGATTTCAAAGTAAATGGATTTTAATATCACACCAAACGTCTTCAATTATATTAATATTGCAATCAGTAACTGTATCATACAATTTAAGTAGGGCTTAGGTCTAAATGATCTGTGAATTTATTGGTTACACTCTTATAACCTTTCATTCTATCACTGTAAAGTATGGATTCAAAGTCTTCAGGACTGTAGTTGGATAGCTTTTCTAGTTTGTGCGATAATAAAGGGGGTTCAAGATTTACAAGTAAGCATCTAGCCGAGCACTGATGAATCAAGAACAGTTCAATTTTTGAATATTTAACTAATTTAGATGAAATAAGTGGTTTGAAAATAGAAGCTTATATATTAGGAGCATCTGTGTTTCTGCGGAAGGAAATTTAAAACCTCTTACAAAGGTCTTGAGCATTCAACACAAATCTAAATCCATCGTTTAGAGCGTCTGACAAACCCTTTTTTATATGTGTATGGTCGGTCTCTTGGCCACCGTACGCTCCCACATCCTTCTTTTCCGGGTTTTTGTTTTTATGAGGAGACTGTGATGTTCTGGTATAAACTATTATTAGTTTCAAAACTAAGGAAGGAAAAGTTTGTAGTAAGACAGGTAATAGTAACAACTTCGTGGATTCCTGGATAAATAACACGATTATGCGTGTGTAAAATCAACAATAGTCGGCGCACAAAAAGGAAATCCGAACAGGTGGTGTTGGGACACCTCACCGCAACACTCACTTCCAGAAAAGGATCAAACAAGAAGCTCGACTGAGTGAGCTAACGATTTGCTCCCTGGGCGGAATCTGTCGTGAGACAGATGGATAACTGTAGCCTTTTCGTGGTTACCCGGATAAGTAATACACCCATGTGTGTGAAACTAATAACAGTTTGTATCAGAACGCCACATCACAGCAGACTCATAAAAAGAAAAATCCCGAAAAAAATGGAGGTGGTGGCGTGTGCGGCATAAATAAAAAAGGGCTTGCCCGAAGCTCGAAAGAGTGTGCTTAGGATTTGTTCTAAGTGCCCAGGACCTCAGTAGGGGTTTAAAATTTTCTCCTATAGAGACACAGGCGCTTCTAGTTGTTTCGTTCTTTTTTTTGAATGAATTTCATAAATCGAAAAATATTTTTATTATTATGCGACATTCTGAAAAGTCAAATATTTATTGTAGAATTTATTTAATGGGTAATCTAATAGTTACTCTTTGATTAATTTTCGTGTCAAGTCTCTTGTCTATACCCGATGATCTGTGCACTAAATGCTCATGACCCACATGGTTGTCCGCCTCTTCGATACTTCTTCGTCTTTCAAATGAAATAGACTGAATGTATGCTTCGACTTTAGGCTCAATCCCAATTTCTTTACTATACTTGTTGTGATGTTTCTTTACCAGGTCATTATGTATGGAATTATATTCACTTTGCACTTGTAAATCAATGATAGCTCATTTGCTATTAAATCGTATTTTCAAGTTTTTTCATTTTCAACTTGAGAACGTAGGAAGAAATAATGTTTGTGTATGAACATATTTTATAACTTTTCACGAAAATATTTGTGCGTGATGATATTAAACTTGAGCAAGAAGGGAAAGCATCTTTATACTGTCTTGCGTTATAATAAACACTTTATAGTGTGGAAACTTACTGCTTCCATTAAGATATTTACTATCTCTTCCTCAGCTTCTTGAAAAATTTTTTGAATTTTAAAAAAAAAAGGAAGACAGCACGGTGCAGTTATCTGTAAAGCATATCTGATATAGGAGGTAGAGATGTAAAGCTCGTGCTCGAGAATTTATGACACATAAGAGTCCTGTGTAACGTTTGGTTTCAAAATACCGGGTGGTTCAAGAAAGTGTATGTATATGGAATTGGCATAAAGCCATTCCACTTTGGATATAAAACATATATGATGCTTCTAATTATCAAAAATCGCCAGGGTATGATAGGGTTTAGCCCAGAATTTAGAGTGATCCTTTGATTGTTTTTCCGATCTTGCCTGGGTCAAGTTTTCCCCATCCCTCGTGGGTGGAGTTTTTAGCAACCAATTTGGCAATAAGGTTTTTGCCGATAACTCACAAACCATAGCAATATAGTGAAAATAAATTACTTTATTTTAAGATTTGATTTTTTTAAATACTTAGAAATAATATGATGCTACAACCAATCATAATTTGAGTATAGTACATCAATAGACTGCATACAGACATTATTCGACAAGAATAAACTATCATGGATTGACAAGTAAGAGAATATAACAGAAAACATTCTAACAGGATAAGTCTTAGCCACAATCTGGAAAATACATCCAATATATTTCACTCTGGGAAGCTCTACATAAAGATGAGGAATGTCATGAACAAATTGTGTATAGAAAATTAGATAAAAATGTAACACTCAACCAATCAAAGAAGTTACCACCACCTTTTACTCTAAAGCAAATTAATAACGAAAACATGCTCAAGAATCATTATAAAACATACAAAAATAGCAATAATCTTTATTCAAGTTGAGTGTTCCGAATAATATCAATTCAAAATGCTAAGAATGCATTAAAATATCATTCAAAACAATAATAGAGGGTTATATATTGATAAATATAATTTAGTATTGAATTTTGAGACTATGAAATTATTGTCTAATAGCCTTAAAATTGACTCTCATCTGTAGCTGAACTATCATCGCCATCAAATTGACTCTCATCTGCAGTTGAATCGCCATCGCCATCAAATTGACTCTCATCTGCAGCTGAATCGCCATTAAATTCACTGGAAATTTGTACAGAGCTGTCTTCGATTTCGCTTTCACTTATAGGGTCGAGAATAGATTTGCAACTATTATCTGCGAAAGAGTACCTTTTAAAATTTAAGGTTAAAATATTTCTAAAGTATCCTGCAATAACCAACAGAGGGTCCTTGATCTCATACTCAGATATAATTCCTGCCCAATTCTGTGATAACTCACTAACACAGGCTCTAAGTTCCTTAATATACTTATCTTGACCTGAAATTAAGATGATTGATAGATTAATAATCAATGGTCGCAAAAGTGAAATAACAAGATTTAGAAATTTTTCTTTCTTCTGTGGAAAAGATGAAGGATCATTCAAAAGTATATTTTCCAGCTCTTTAGATTTAAACTCTTCAATTAAAAGCATCATTGGTCCAAATAATAGTGGAAACACACTTAAATTCACCACCAATGCCAACATAGGCGCTTTAGAATCATTAAAAGCTTCTCTTCGCTCATAAATATTCTTGAGTAATACTTCAATGCTTGATAAAATTACATTTGTAATTTCTTTAATCCTAAACGGATCAGTCTGAGTTTCAATGAAATCATCATTACAAAGGATGGAGAGACGAATAAATACATCTTCTATCATTTTCAATGATTTTTCATCACCATTTATTAGTTCATTGGATCTCTGATAAATCAGATTTTGTAAAAATGTAATCGGAATGTATTCATTTTCATTCAAAGAATAATTAATAGAAATGGCTTTACAAAATAAATGTAAAAGCCTTAAATAAGGCACAAGTTCGGAATACATAGCATTGTCTATAAAATAATCAAATACCTTAGACAAAACCACATCATTAAGTTTTTTACCAACATTATTAGAAATGAAGTCATGTTGCTCATCAGTGAGAATATCTCTATCATCTTTACAGAAGATATTAATTAAAATATGCTCCTTGATATGTGTCTCAAGATCCATATTATATACACTATCAAAGATTTCAAATACATCCTCAGATATAGATGACATCCAAGCACGATCTTTCTCAGGATCTGATCCTATAAATAATTTAATTCCTGTTTCATTGTTAAGATGTAAAGGATCATCTATGTAAGAGGATGATATTCCAAAATAATCTCCATTCAAAAAGGTTGGAAGTTTAGGAATAAAATTAAGTATACCCAAAGCCATTAAGGATGAGTTTTAACTTTTATTTTTAAATCAAAAATTTGATCATTTTAATTTATTTGAAAATTATGTTTACAACAACTGATTCATTGCTATTCATAATTGTATAGTAAAAAAATCAGTTTCAATGATCTAAAGAAATATTCAATAATCAGAAGGACAAATTAAATCCGGGTAATTACTGGAATTAAAAAATGACAATTAGGATGAAAATATTATTTCTTTTAATAATTGAGGCGTATTCGAATCGACTGTACTCAGGAAGATTTTGAAATTTATTTCATTCGAAAAATTTGAGAAGGAGGACAATCATGAAGAAATAGTGTGAGTAGTTAAAGAAATTGAACTGGACCGATCCAGCTAAAAATCAAATAAAATAGTTAACATCTTTGAAATAAATATTTATTTGTTTAACAATTATTTTATTGTCCTTTTTTTTAATCATTGGCTGCTTTTAGCAGAAATGTCAGTGAACATCTCTTAGAATTGATCTTAAAATTTTTTAAAAGAAAAAGAACCTAATCAAAAGTTAAAATTAGTTTAAATAGTTTCAACGATACATTCAGTTATTACAAGAGAAACTCAAATGAGGAGTGCAAGATTATAATCGAGGAGTGCTTGTCATGGCTGTATTGCCATTTCCTAACAAAGAACCGATATAAATAAATTAATTAAAAGAGAAATTAAATATCATCTAATTTATTCGATTTTATTTACTTCTATTCTTAGGTGATGAATAAATTGTAAATAGATCTCGAATATAGTTCATTCGATAAGTAAAATCTTCATTTATTTAAATTTCTACATTCAGAAGATAAAACTCACAAGCTAGGTATAATTTTATGATAGTAGAAGATGGGGATATGATTAGGAAGCAATATAAATATTTAGAGATCGTTTCCTTAAGACATTTACAATCTTTTCTAATAGCATGAAACCACAGGACATCTGATCGACTCTAGACATTGCCATGCTTGTAGAGCTGTAACTTCTCCTGAATCTTTGATGACTAACATATGAGCATACCATATATTAAAAATTCATGGTACGTCTTACCATCATTGTTATGCATCCACACTTATTCTGCTATTACGCGGCTTATTTACCTAATGTTCAAATCGAATATAATTGTCCCAATGGTTGTTGGTCTTACCAGACATTCCACCTTAAAATCCAGAATATCTCTATTAAATGCAATACGTCGACTTTATCGAAATTTCAATGATGATTTCAGTACGTTTTCAACATTGTTAGCTTGAAGACTTTACTAAAAGCCTTGAAATTTATGTAAAAATCAAATAGTTTCTTGTCTCTAATAACACCATAGGACGAAGAAAACTTAGTCCGGCTATCAGATGAAAACTTCATCAACAAAGGATAATTCTAGATATTCTCAAATAAATATTTTAGCATGATATCTTCCCTGAAGAACAAGTATACTTTTAATTTATTTATCTTAGAGAGGAAAATAGCATTTACTATTTTGTGCAATCCACCATTTGAATGACTCTTTCTTTAACTGTCTCATGAAAATAATATGGTGTATAATAATATCCGATGATTTATTGATTCTTTTTTGGATTATAATCAAAGTTTTAAGTAATTTTAGAATCTACCTTTTTAAAAAAACTAACACTATTTGAATATTCTCATCCAGAAGGCCTATGATTATTATGCAATCATCTTTAATATATGGATAAAGAGATGAAATTTTACATCATTTCACATATCAAAAATTCTATCGTTCCGAAAATAAATTCATTTCAAGTGATTCAATATTCTATAAATAAGGAAATCTCAGTCAATAATGTGCAGATTCCCGTTAATTGTATCATATAAGAATAAAATCACTTATTCAATCTGTCAGTTAAAATTAGGTTCGTTGTGTCATTTCTTATTTTTAGAAAGGCTTTAATAACTTAATCTTGTCTGAAAAAAGTATATTCAAAGGTTCTATTCTTCTAAAATATAGTCTGATTTCTTTTATTACCTGACTTCAATTTAACCTAACTATTTTAAAGACAGCGAACAAATCTAGCTTAAATGATTGATATCAGGGATGACATCACATCAGAGTAAGGAATAAACGCATTTTCATACCGGTTTGATGTATAATATGCACTTATGGTGCGGAAATTTGATGCTTCCAGCGAGAAATGGCATTCTCTTTCATAACACCTTGAAAATTTTTATGAGATGTAAAATAAGGAGAGTGCAGACGTTACTTAGGAGAAGAGGTGCAATATTCAAGTATTTATTACACATAGGAGTTCTGTTTAGATTTTAGTTTCCAAATGGGATGTATTTGTATATGGCATGAAACTAAAACCTTACCACTTTTGATATTTAAAATATATGATACAGCCAATTATCTAAGCCCAACAAGGCAAATTAGAGCTTAGCCTCTAATTGAAAGCTATTTTTTGGCCTGGACAAGTTTTCTCCTTTCAGGTGGAGTTTTTAGCATCTAGAATTATGGAATAATCAATAAAATCACAAGATTGATTAAGAACCAATCATATCTATAATCGTAGATATAAATATAAAATTACCATGTGAGTCTTGAGCAGTTAGTTCTTAGATCATCGGGCGTAGACAAGAGACTTGACACGGAATCAATCAAAGA
>JAWNLH010001232.1:0-47375 GCA_035042485.1 Drosophila cyrtoloma | reverse complement strand
TTTCGAGATGAACTAGTATTCCCAATGGGTCTAGGTCATGATTCAATGAGAATTTGGTTGTTTAACAACTTCCCACTCTTGCTTACATCATCGGAATGGATACACATAAGGTTCTTTCGTTTTATAATGATATCATTGATTCCAACTTTCTTATGTAAGCTGGTATCTTAACTACCTTTTTGAGAATTCAATACTTTCCTATCGTATCGTCGTCTGACGTTTATAAACCAATTCATTCGATCTTTTCTCTTGATTTATATTTATACACGATTCAAATACCCAAGATATTTTAAGCAAACTTCAAATTAATATAAATGTGTCTATGATGCAATCTTCGTGCTTGGAAAGTTCTAATGTACAAAATTTATTCAATCATCAGATTCAAGCAATTTGCTAAATACTTGAAGAAGGAAAGTTCGATTCCACCTAACGAATATTTTCTATAAAATTATCAGGGAGAGATGTCTTCACTTCTATAAAGAGAGTTAAAATGAAAAGCCCAACATAAAATCAAATAAAAATAATTTATTAAGCAATTCGTTGTTTACTGCCTATGCAGATAATGCAAACTCTGTCAAAACTTCAGATTATAAACTTTTCATCATTTAAATCTAGGACAAGTATGCCTGAGTTCAATTCTCAATGGAACAATTTTTTTGATACATCTAATAAGACATTATTTAAAAGAAAATTGAAGAAGAATCCTTCAACTAAACGTAGGATAAGGAGGGCTAATAAGAAAAAATCTGTGCCCAGAAAGTGAAATAATTATAATTTTTTTATTAGACAATTGTAGATAAAGTCTTTATTAACTAGGAACTCTTATATATCTGCCTAAGAAAATTTTAAACCTCTAATTGGGTTTTAAACACAATTCCCAAGCCCACTCTTTCGAGCTTCGAACAGAGCATTTTTTATGTCAACAAGTGGTGATCGGTGTCCAATCTCCCCTTTTTTCTGTGGTGGCTTTGACATTCTGAAATAAAATGTTATTGCTTTCACACGCATAAGCACATTAGTTATTCACGAAACCACAAAAATGTTGTTACCATCTATCTCACGACAGATTCTGCTCAGGTTTGAAATATAAAATCTAATAATTACTCATTGATTGATTCCGTGTAAAATCTCTTGTCTACACCCGATGATTTGTGCACTAACTGCTCAAGACTCACATGGTTGTCCGCCTCTTCGATTCCCATCGTCTTTCATATGAAACAGGTTCCAGAGTTTTCTTGAGTACAATAGACTGGATGTACGCTTCGACTTTAGGCTCAATTCCTATCTCTTTACTATACTTGTTGGGGTATTTTGTTACCAGATCATTACATATGGAATTATATTCACTTTGCATTTGTAAATCAATGATAACTCATTTTCTATTGGTTAATAAATGAATACTACACTGATAAATATGATTTAGAGTGTGTTTATTTTAAATGATTTCTTTCTTGAATAACAATTTCTTTTTATAGAAATCAGCATATAATTATATTAAATTCGAATTGAGACACATAAAACGCATTCTGCTTTTAATATGTTCGGGGCAGTTAGATCACTAAGCTTCCCCGTTTTAGGTATGAAAACAATATATCTTTGGAGATCTTTATGTTTACAGTCGATGAAAATTGGGGGCTTTGATTAAAGTATGGATATAAATTTATAGAATACATTTTTTAACTTACCTCTAGAAGCAATATTTTAAAAATTAATCATTAAAAAATAAAATTTATTAAAAAAAAGAAAGCGTGTATTTTTTAGAATGAAGTTGCTACTTCCTTTAAGGTTTTGATGACTTAGAGTAAATTTAAAGAAAAACTCTTTCACCTTTCTGAAAAGCCATATTTTCACCTTTGATTTACATGCCAAAATTCCAGCAAGCATACAACAGAGTCCAGTGTTTCCTTTAAATGAATGAATATGTTTTAGTCAGATACACTATCTAAATAAAAAATCAAATATTGTTGTTAGTTTCATCTATTCATGGTCAAATGAAATTGTTGTTGGTCTTTCGGAACTACCATTCGTTAAATTTGGTTAAGAAATGGAAATAATC
Source organism: Drosophila cyrtoloma (assembly GCA_035042485.1). Taxonomy (NCBI): domain Eukaryota; kingdom Metazoa; phylum Arthropoda; class Insecta; order Diptera; family Drosophilidae; genus Drosophila; species Drosophila cyrtoloma. The sequence goes on along the minus strand of JAWNLH010001232.1, from coordinate 45,319 downwards.
TAATTATCCATCTAATAAAATGTCAACTATGAGTTCCCCTATGATATTTATATCTTGGTTTGTTAACTGATGAAAGCTATCTATCATGTATATAAAGATGAGTATCTCTGAGTGAAAATTAATGAGATTAGACAGTTAAAGTATGAATGCAAAATCTTTAATGTGAAATCTTTAAACACAGGCGTAGTATCTCATAATTATAGTCTAAAACTAAATATTTCTGCAATAGTTTTTTAACAAAAGATGTCATATATGTGTAAAACAAGATTCTAACATAGTTAAAAATTAATGTAAAGAGACTCATTTAACGGTGATTTAACATACTTTGTATAAAAAACAATCGATTTGGCATCTTTATTAGTTGGGGCACAGATATGTCACGAAAATCATTGAAAAAGATCTGAATGAGTACCAAGCCAATAAATCCAGATCCGATAAATATCAAAACATTAAATTAATAATTCTGACAAAAAAAATGATAGATCGATTATTTAAAAATCGAATAAATTATACCTATTTCTATAATAATTAAAGGATCACTGCATATTCAGAATCCTTTGTCCATTTAAGGCGTTTTAACTATTCATTTCTGTAAATATTAGCTTAGATTTGATTGACTAAATTACTTAGGATTCAAAGTGTAATGAAATTTCAAAAAAACAAGATATATTAAATTTTTCATTTTAAGTGTTTCGAAATTGCTCTTTTGCTGCATCGAAATATTTAAAAATGTGATTTTGGTCCTCAATTATAATTATGGCAGCAATATTCTTGCATTTATAACAGTAATTAGGCGCACTCCATACCGTTATGCACTTCTTATTAAACAACTCCTCTATGCCATTAAATACTAATTGATGGCTTCTTATCAGGTATTTGCAGTCAACTTTTCTTAGAAATTCATTAATTGCATTCTCACCGAAGATGAAACCTGCACCTCTTTGACTTTCCATAAAGTCAACCACCTCATTCGAAGGATCTCCCCAAAGTATACAACTTATTTCATTGTGTTCATGTACCCGATCCAACCTGTTGATCCATTCTATAGATAGATTTGGAGATATTCCACCATGCAGACAAAAATAAGTCTCATTGATCCTGGCTGCTACCGGCAGAAATTCAAAAAGCTTACACATTTTCCAATAAATATAAATATCATACTTGTCTACACATTCTTCTTTGAATCCGTATGCTGATGTTTGTGCCCTGTTTTCGTGGTTTCCGCGTAGAATATAAATGTTTTTGCTTCCTGAAATTTTTAAAACAAGCAAATAAATTATCAGTTCAACCGAATTGTATCCTCTATCAACGTAATCGCCTAGAAATAGCATTTTGGATTTCAAATTTATATTTTCGAGAATATTTATGAAGTCAAAAAACTGGCCATGGATGTCACCAAACACGTTAAATAAGCCATCAAGCTCCAAAACATTCTCTTCTTCCTGAAAAATTACTTTGGCCGTAGAAATGATTTTCAGTAATATTCCTCTTGGCGGAAGTTGAAGATCTTTTAAGCCAATCAAAATACATTCTAATTGATTACTTTCCATGGCGATTTTTATTTCTAAAATAAATTTTGATTAAAATTCCTTTTTAACTTTGGATTTACCGTTATTTTTAAATAAATCAACAAAACTGACTGTCCTAAACAAGTCTCCTTAATCAATGTATTTAACTGGTCAATTTCACTAAATATTGACCATTACAACCTCTTTGATATTCTAATAGCTACATCATCATCCTTTTTTTAAGTGATTTAATAAAATATAGATGAGTAGAAACACTATGTGTTCAAGCCTTGCTGAAGGAGCTTTAAATCATGTTAAAGAGCAGTATTTATCTCGAAAATCATAAAAAGCTTCATATATCAGGTTTAAATTTACTCATTGAGATTTATTAATAAAACCTGTACTAAAGGGGCTATCAGATTGACAAAACAAGCGAATTTTAATGAATATATTTCAGCCTTTAAGACCTAAATTTTATTGCTGTATATTTCTTTGGAATTTTAATTTTTAAAATGACTAAATGTTGCTTGATCAATTTTTTTTAATATTTTAAATAAAACTTCTTAATTAATTCTGCTTATTTATCAAATAAAAAAAGACAATTTATTTCACAATATTTTTTTTGCTAATGACAGATCAATAAAAATCTTCTTATTACAAAATGGATTGCTAATATTTGTTAGAGAAAACTAAGCCAAGAAAGATCGAATAAATACACAATGGGTCACCTTAATTCTAGAAAACCACAATCAAATCCAGGATAGCTTGATGATCAAACCATTATATATGTTTTGTACCAAAATGTAATGGTTAATTTCATACACAAAAATCACATAGGGCGACTATATGTCGTAAATACTCAAACATTGCACTTTTAACCTGCTATCTTTTTGATTAAAACTCATAAAATTTTCAGGCAGTTAAGAAAGAGATGGCCTACCTATAGTAGAAGCACCAAGTTTCCACCTGCATATAATACCACAAGATAGTGGGAAGGTGTACTCCTTTCTTGCTTCAGCTCTATGCTATCAGGGCCATCAATTCACTTCGAATACAAAATATATCAATTTCTTCTAGCTATCAAATTCAATTAGAATAAATATGATTTTCAGAGGCTTTTCGAATATTTATTGCGATATGTTGAAGATCTCTTAGATCTTGAGCTAGAAAAATCTTCACACTCAAAACAAATTTTTTAGTAATGCTATTGATATTCAGGTGCCAACCAATAATTCAATAGATATAAAAATTTATATGTCTGATAAATAGTAGCCTTTAATACATATTCATTTATCATTCTATCACCTTCCTTTATCAAAATATTACAGACCGAGACAATATACTTAATAATAATGAATATGAATATGAATTTGTTTTAATTTTGACATTTCATTTGCGGATTCTATTCGTTTGGAACCTTATACTAAAAAGTAAATATTCTATGTTGTTGAATATTTTCAATTTTTGTAGCAAAGAAGACAACTTATTTCACTTTATGTGGCACTACTGGGCAGAATCTGTCGTGAGACAGATGGATGACTGTAGCCTTTTCGTGGCTGCCCGGATAAGTAGCACACTTATGTGTGTGAAACTAATAACAGTTTATATCAGAACGTCACAGCAAACTCATAAAAAGAAAAACCCTGAAAAAGAGGGAGGTGGGTTGGTGGCGTGTGTGTCCGGCATGGATAAAAAAGGGCTTGCCAGAAGCTCGAAAGAGTGGGCTTAGTATTTGTTCCAAGTGCCCAGGACCTCAGTAGGAGATTAAAAATTTCCTCCTCTAGAGGCACAGACGCTTCTAGTTGTTTCGTTTTTTTCTTCTCTACTTCCTCAATCTTCACTTCTTCTGTTACTTTCTTTGTTTTTCTTTTTCTTGTTCAAAGTGTTCTTTATTTTCCAAACCCATCTTTTAATGGGCAATATTATTCTTTGATTATTTCGTGTCAAGTCTCTTCTCTACACCCAATACAGTTTTATAATTCTTATTAAATTATTACAAACTACAAAAATTTACGAAGTATTTCAGCCAATTAAAGTCATCAACATATGTGCTTTAAATAAATTTCTGCCTTAAATCTTATACTTTAACTTCTCTTGGTTGATCAGGTAGCAGATCTTTTTGTCTAATAGTTAGTTTAAGTGTAGAATTGAATTTTTCTCATTTTATAAAGGCTTGCTAAATTTACATAGTCAAGTTTGAGAATAGCAACCTTGAATGATGCTATAGGATGTAATAGCTTTGTGTCTACAACTTTACAATGCAAGATTTTTAATTTTAAATTAATCACAAATTTAACCCTATGGCATGCAAAAATGTCCGTTATTTTGATTTATCGATCATAGAATACGGAGACAATCTAATTGCTTTAACAAACAAGATTGAAAGCGAGCTCACTTTAGTTTTAATTGAAGGGTTAGGTGGTACCATTACCTCTTTGTCTTATCTACAAAATTTCATTGATTATTGCTTTGAAAACAAATTGAAATTACTTGTTCTACAACTTAAATCTATGCCTAATTACAAAATGGTGAGTATAGATGAAGATGTAGAAGATATCAAATCTTTGGTTGATATTATTGAGGGAAAAATTATTTTAATAGGCCACTCTAGTGGTTGCCAAGATATATTATTGTATTGCGAAAAGTATAAATGCGATGATTATAAAATAGAAGGAATAATCTTACAAGGGCCAGTTAGTGACATAGAATGTCAACGAAAAAGTGATCTTGAGAAGCACGAGGAATTCTTCAGGGCCAATAAAAACAGTCCTGAAAAATACGGTATAATTGATGATGAAGCTTGGCTGTTAGAGCGAAATTATAGTTTAAACATAAAGAAAGGCAAGGAAGATTGCTTCAGTATCTATTTAGATGATTCAGAGTATCTCAAAAGAAAGAATTGTGCAAGAAAAATATTATCTGTAGTATCAGAACTAGATGAATTTAGCACAATTAGTATTGTTCCCAAATTGAAATTGCTTGGAGAAGTTCGTATTTTGAAGAATGCAGATCATAGTCTATCTTGCTCTGAGATAAGGAAAGATTTTATCAAGATTGTTGATGAATTCATTAAAAAAGAATATTAAAATTGTTGTAATAAGTACTTGTAACTTCATTGGTTTATATAGCCGATAGCTCGATAAATCAATGTAAAGCCTGTGATTATGAAAGCAACTAATGGGATATAATGATTGATCAAGAACCTATCGTATTTATAATCGTAAATATAAATACGGAATTCATTAAATAAATTGTGTCTTCTAATTCTCAAAATTTAAATGTACAACTCGACAAAACCAACAAAAATAACTCAAATTTGTATAGACATAAGAGAATCAAGTTGTTGTATACAAAGTGTCAAAATGATTTTCTATATATATCTTACGTAAATCATTTTTATTCAAAGGATTATATCAAAAGCAAACAACTCCATGAAAGGTTGTTTAGAGTCTGTGATCATGATCTTGCCTCCATTAAAGATTCTTCAGTATGGCTTACCAAAGGAAATATGAAGCCAAGAGACGAAGGAGCTTATTGCTTCCTCCAGGATTGAAATATATTATTTGAAGAAAAAGTCAGATGCGCACATTGCAAAGCTGTGCCAAAGAGAGTAGATCATCTTGCTACTAAATGCGACCGTATTCTAGGTCATGATTACATGAGAAGGCATAATGAAATGTTAAGATGCATAAATTTATCACTGTGTAGGAAATTCGGAATTAAGAAGACAACAAAATTGAAATCCCATTCTGTTCAAGAAGTTGTAGCAAATGAAAATGTCGAGATTCGAGTAGATACAGGAAGTACAACAGGACAGATCAGATATCTTCTTACATGATAAAAAGAAAAATGAAATAACTCTGATCGAGATTGGAATTACTAATCTTGATCTATTAACTCAAGTTGAAAATGAAAAAACTAGAAAATATGATTTAATAGCAAATGAGTTATCATTGATTTACAAGTGCAAAGTGAATATAATTCCATACGTAATGACCTGGGAAGGGCTGGTAACGAAATACCACAACAAGTATAGTAAAGAGATGGGAATTGAGCCTAAAATCGAAGCGTATATCCAGTCTATGTAATCAAGAAAACTTTAGAGTCTGTTTCATTTGAAAGACGACGAAGTATTGAAGAGGCGAACAACCATGTGAGTCTTGACCCGTTAGTGCAAGATCATCGGGTGTAGATAAGAAACTTGACACGGAATCAATCAATGAGTAACTATTACATTACCCATTAAATAAATTCTTACTTATCCATTAAATACATTTTTTCATAAAACTGTATATAATTTAAGACACAGGATCTGATAATGTAAACCAGATACGAATTCAATTTTCAATAGAAATATTTCGGACTACTCCTAAAAAAATTTACATCAAATTTTATTGAATAATAGTCCTCTTCTAAAAGGAAACTGACAGGAAAAGCACTTAGTGATATTTGTCTAAAATTAAACAATTACCTAAATATAATTTACTTTGGAATTTTGAGTTTTTTTTTTATGTGTAATAATCATTTAATAATTTGAAGAAGATAGAAATTTAAAAAAGAAGATTGAAAACATCATTTATGGACATTTACAATATCAAGTATACCGAAATCGGAATGAAATTATTAAAGATCTTATATGATTTACAGTTAAAAAATTAAATTAAAATGTTTGTCTCAGTCTAAGTTGAATTTATAAAAATTCAACTACTCTCGTCGACGGGGCAGAAAATAATTAAAATTTTTAAAATGTAGAATCAAAATTCAAACAGATCAATAAGAGATTCCAATAGGATTACTTAGGTATTGATTAAATAAATTACATGGTAGATTCTAAATTAGAGTTTATTCAGGCATTGGTTCCATTTGACTTAAAATTATTGAAGATGCTGGGTTTATAAAGCTTAGATATTAAAAAAGTTTTATGAAAAACAATTAGATTGACTTTTCACTTAAATATTTGTTGAATGCTTTTTGAATCGGACTCACGAATGATTCTTTTACTTCAGTTCAAATATTAAGACAAAATATCAATGATTGGTGCTTATCATGCCAAAAACGCCAGCCTAGATATATGATATATTCAAATAAATTTCAAGCCTTATAAAATTTTTTGGTTAGTTTTCGCCATTCTGAGTCAAATTTTTGACAGATTTCTCATTGTAATTCTTTTCCGCATTTTAGTTTGCATTGCAAAAATTTTTCAACCGAAACTGAAATTTCACATTTTCGAACTTTGACAAGTATAGAAGATTATTAAATAAAAAGTTTTAGATCGCAATTGTTGTTTCAATTTAAAATCTTTTCATTGAGATTTCTCTATGTTAGATAAATATGTGGTTTTGCTTGTAGCATTTAAGAGCTAATTAATTTGTCGTTGCTAAATTAAAACTATTAGATGATGATGATTTTCATTCTCAAACTTCATCGAAGAGAATGTAAACATCACTAAGATTACTGTAGACAATCCATTTGACTTTATAAGATTTTTTACAACATTTGATTTGAACATGCCAATATATTGAAGACTAAAACTTTCATGTGAACACAGAAATAATAATGGAGGGAGATTGGCACAAGTCTGGGAAATCGACATATTCCTCTCAAATATAATGCAATTTGGAGATACCTTGAATAATTAAATAAACAAGATTAAAGAAGCCCTCCAATGATTCTAGAAATTGAAACTATTCCCGTTTATTTTCCATTTGATAAAATTTATCCAGAACAACTTAAATATATAAAATCACTAATGAAAAATATTCAAACACAAGGTCATGTTTTGATTGAAATGCCATCCGGGACTGGGAAAACAATATCTCTGTTGAGTTGTACGGTGTCTTATCTATTACATTGTAAAGACAATAACAAGCCATTTCAAATTATGTATTGTTCAAGAACGTTGCCAGAAATAGATAAAACATTAAAAGAATTGAAAAATTTGATCAGTTATATCAGAACGCATAGAAGTTTCAGCTTCCTTGGCATGGACCTGAGTAAGAGAGAGAATCTCTGCATAAACACACAAGCACTTGGTAGTTTTGATGTTGAATTAACGTGTAGGAAAATGATTAATCACCTGGATGGACTCAAATGTGATTTCTATGAGAATCCTCCAGTCCCGATACCTGAGGGTGTTTACGATTTTGAAGACATCAAGAAATTTGGAATAGAGAATGGCATCTGCCCTTACTTCTTCGTAAGAAAGAATTTACAAGCTTGTGATTGCTTGGTTTATCCATATAATTATTTGATTGATCCTGCTGTATATTCAGTTGTCTCTAAGAATTTATCTGAGAATTCCTTAATAATATTTGATGACGCTCACAATATTGATTCACATTGCATTGAATCTCTCAGTATCGATATGAGCAGGCAGATTCTGGAGTCTGCCACCAGAATTTTAATTAAAATTGAGAACAAAGTAAAATCCGAGAAAAATGAATTTTCAGCTCTGCTCAAGCGAGAATACGAAAATACTAAAAAGAAAAAGGAGTTTTATTATGAAAATGCAATTCCCGCTTCTCTTACATCTAATAAGCTAGAATTATTGCCTGGGAATCTTAGAAATGCAACCCATTTTTTAAGTGTTATGAAAAGGTTTGTGGAATTCCTGAAAACGAAATTAAAAACCACTCACCTTACAATAGAAAGCATTAAGTCATTTCTGCAATGCATCAAAGACCTAACTTTGGTGGATAAGAAAACCTTACAGTTTGTATCACAACGCATGGGCTTGATGATCCAAACTTTAGGAGTCGAAGATGAGGAACTTCATAGACTAATGACGGTCTCCAACTTTGGAACGATGCTTGGAATATATTCTAAGGGATTTTCTGTAATTTTTGAACCTTATGATACAATGTCTGGTGTTTTTAACCCCATATTAAAATTGTCATGTAATGACGCAAGCATAGCAATCGAGCATGTTTTCAAGAAGTTTAGGAATGTGGTAATAACCAGCGGAACTCTTAGCCCCATTGAAATGTATCCTAAGTTGTTAAATTTTAATCCTGTCAATGTATATGAAATAGGGGCTACCTTGGATAGAAATTCCATTTCACCGTTAATTATTACAAAGGGAAATGATCAGATGTTATTAAAGTCAGAGGATAACGATGAAACATCCTTAATTAATTTTGACAAGATGACTACATCATTTAAACTAAGAATTGAGCATTCAGTTGTTAGAAATTACGGAAATCTTATTATTTCTTTGTCTCAGGTTGTTCCTGATAATATTGTTGTATTCTTTCCTTCTTATATTTACATGGAAGAAATTATTACACTGTGGTCACAAACGAAAGTTATGGATGAAATCATAGAAAATAAACTGGTATTTATAGAAACTCCGGATTTCAGAGAGACACAATTGGCTTTAAAAAATTATAAACTAGCGTGTGACAATGGAAGAGGTGCTATTCTATTTAGTGTAGCTAGAGGAAAGGTTTCTGAGGGGGTGGATTTTGAACATAGATATGGAAGAGCCGTAGTAATGCTTGGAATTCCATTCATGTATAGCGAAAGTCTAAAACTGAAGGAGAGATTAAGGTATATCAAGGAGACACGTGGTGTAAAGGAATATGATTTCCTGATCTTTGATGCTATGAGACACTGCGCCCAATGCTTAGGCCGTGTATTAAGGAATAAAAATGATTATGGATTGATGATTATGGCAGATAATAGATTCCTGATGAATAGTAAGGTCAACAAGTTGCCGAAGTGGATTCAAGATCGCATCGAGAAGGGAAATACAGGTTTAAGTGTTGATATGGCAATATCCATTGCCAAGTCTTTTTATAAAATCATGGCACAACCAAATGCTGGGGATGGAAATTCCTTACTTAATCACTGTAAAGCAATGAAATATCTTAAAAAATTTGGAACCTTACCGTTTTTTTAATTAATTGGTTTGATTTTTAATTATTATCCTAAAAATTCACTTCATTGGATTCAACAATAAGCTGACACTTTACATTGATTAAAGTGGAAAGACTTTATTCTTATATATGTGCTATTATTTATTGTTATTATACCTTTTTAACTTCGAGATTTTATTTAAAATATACGTCTTATAAAATCTCCTATAATTTAATAAAGAAGATAGCTACTAATTTAATATGAAATGTTTATTTTTGATAAATTTAATTTTGAAATTCTTTTGTAAGTTTTTAAATATCTTTCATTTATGATTTCTTGGCCTTAAAATCGTCTTTATCTGTGATTTTCTCTTTCTCAACAAAAGATTTATTAAAATAAAAAAAGGAATTTATTTTCACTTTAATAACGCTCTAGCTAATGAGTAATCAATAAAAATCTTATGTCAAATGTGTTTCTAAAAAAACACAAAACGAATTACTCTAAATACGGGAATAAGCCATATCATATCCTAATTAGGAGCAACATATATGTTTTATACCCAAAATGGAATGATTTGTGCTCATATACAAACGCTATACAGGACTCCTAAATATTGTAAATACTCGAGTGCTACATCTTTATCTCCTAACTGCAGACATATTTTACAGGCAATGCGTCCTGATATCTTCCTTATTTTTTATAACTCATAAAAATTTTTGAGGAATTATGAAAGAGATAGCTTATTTCTTAATTGAAGCAACAAATTTCATCACTATAATGTGGATACTTTCCTTTTTTACTCTAGTTTAATGTATATAAGGAACAAATTTCTTTAAATGTTGTTTGTAAAAGCAAAGTCCTGTTTATTACTTCCTAGAAGATTTTTCTCTAAAGCATTGAGCGAATTCATCAGGATAGAACCAAGTTGCTTTTTCTGTTCGACCAAGAGCATCTAAACAATATATCTACTTTACCATTGATTTATAAAAGATTCTGGATAATTAAATTTTAACAATTTGTAACAGCAAATAACGAAAAACCTGAGGCACTTGTTTGAATGAAGTAATTTAAATCTAATTGTTAAAAATTTTAAGTGTATCTAATAAAGTGAAACAGCTATTTTTTAATATCAAATTACTGGTTAAAAAATGTACTTGGAGAGGTTAATTTTTATATCAAATTGACTGCGATTTGTATTGAATGGCAATTTTAAAACCCTTCAGCCCTAGCATGCATTGTTCCTTTTGTCCCAAGTAATCACAGTCCATCAGAGTATAAATTTGTCTGACCCGATAATTTAAGATAATTGATTTACTTGTAAAAAATGATTTATTAAATTTTTAACTAAGTAGATTGGCACCTTCAATATTAAAGTGACCATCTTAAGCTTTTAAAACAAGTAGAATCTTCTGATGGAAGATATTTAATAAACAGACTACTATTTGGCTCAATAAAAATTTGAGAATCGAGTTTGATGTATCTTTCATGCCCTTTCTGGCTCATTGCCAAATTTTACTGTCTTGTCTAAGAATAAATTATAAAAAAAAAACGAAACAACTAGAAGCGCCTGTGCCTCTATAGGAAAAAAATTTAAACCTCCTACTGAGGTCCTGGGCAGATAGAACAAATCCTAAGCCCACTCTTTCGAGATTCGGGCAAGTCCTTTTTTATACATGCCGCACATACACACACACACACACACACACACGCATGCAATCATCCGGCCCCACCTCCTCTTTTTTCGGGATTTTTCTTTTTATGAGTCTGCTGTGACGTGACGTTTTGATATAAACTGTTATTAGTTTCACACACATAAGTGTGCTAGTTATCCGGGCAGCCACGAAAAGGCTACAGTCATCAGTCTCACGACAGATTCTGCCCAGTAAGAATAAATTATTAGTAGAATTTATCCCTACACATCAGGACATGAATACTTCAGATTATTTGATACATTAGAACGACAAATATTAATAAATAAATTCTTTTAAATTGGTATATCTTCTTAACTTGTGTTCTAAAACTTATATATTTCTTGTTGTAATCAAAGACGAACTTTGCTTTGGTGAAAAAGCATTATTTAATTAATTGATGGGTAAATTTTTGCGTATGGCTTTTATTAGATATATAGGGAAAATCTTGAGTACCTTGTCTTTTTCCTTTTTGACTTAACACTAAAATCGTCTCATAGAGATCTTTCTCTTGTAATCCTCGTGTTCATTTTTAATTGGTTAATCACTAATTCATTTAATGTCGTTGATTGGCCAGATTGGCTTCTTTTATTGAATAGTGATTCTATAAATGTCCTATAAGCAAACTCACAATTTCTTCATTCTTGTATTTCTCCTCTAGAATGAGATAAATTTAAGGTTCTTTTGAATGAAATAGACTGGATATATTCATCAGTTCTTGGCTGGAGTAAATACCGATAGATTTTCATATTATACAAAAATTAAATGATTTCTTGTTATCTATTAACTCGTATTCTTTAGCTTTTTAATTTTTAGTTGAGATAATAGATTTAAATTGATTTCTGCTTTCAATTAATGGCATTTGTCTTAGATTATTATTAAGGAAAGCAGATCAAACCTTACATTGGCACATTCTTGGTTCTTTTTAAACATCAATGGTGATATATATTAAACGTTTTGGATAGTGCTTCACAACAGTAATAAACCTACATTTAAGAAACCTCATATTTTTAATCTTCACGGGATTAAAATGGATCTATTTGTCTTCGATTATTTATAATTAATGAAAATATTCATCACATGGACTGAGAAGTATCGAAGAGGCGGACAACCATGTGAGTTTTGAGCAGTTAGTGCTTAGATCACCGGGCATATATAAGAGAATCGACACGGAATCAATCAGAGAATAACTACTAGATTTACCCATTAAATAAATTCATCATGAAACGAAGTCACAGTGAAGATTTAAACACTTGAATCTCAAATCTTTTTAGTAGAATCAAAATGCGATCAGAAGAAATCATAGAACGTCTTTAGACTAAAATTGGAAGATACCAATTGAAAACAATAAGAAAGATTAAAAATCAGATAAGTACCTCGTTACTAAAAATTAAGTTTAAGCATAATTTGCACAATTTTGGAGTCCGAGATGACTTTAAACTAGAGCAAAAAAGGAATGCATCTTCATACTGCCTTGTAGTATAATAAACACTTTATAGTGCTAAAACTTGGTGCATCCATTAAGAGATTGGCAATCTCTTTCTTAACTCCCAGTAAAAAATTTTATGAATTTTAAAAATAAGGAAGACAGCAGGCTGCAGTTATCTGTAAAGCATGTTTGATCTAGGAGGTAGAGGTGTAATGTTTTCGACACATAAGAGTCCTGTGTAGCGTTTGGTTTCAAAACTCCGAGTGGTTTAAGAAAGTGTATACATATATATGGACATAAAGCCATTCCACTTTGGGTATAAAACATATATGTTGCTCCTAATTATGAAAGGTTACTGATGTATGATAGGGCTTAGCCCTGAATTTAGAATGATCCGTCGAGTGTTTTTCCGATCTTACCTAGGCCAAGTTTCCTCCATCCCTCGTGGGTGGAGTTTTTAGCAACCCGGTTGACAATATGGTTTTCACCGATCACTCACTAGCTATAGCAATACAGTGAAAATAAATTACTTTTTTTTTAAGCACTCGAATCTGTAATGAACATTTTAGTAGAGATCATGGAATGAAAATGAATCTTATTTATGGATATATTTTACACAAATTTGTTGTAATTAGAACGAAAATATATAATAAATCAGTGTTATTAGTTCCATATACACTTGTATCTTTGTTGAATATATTAATGATGTGAATATCCTGAAATTAATACTTATTAAAATATAGATATCATAGAATTTAACATTTCCTTGGTTGGATGGCTACGGATCAAATTCTAAGTATTAATAAAGTAATCACTAATTAAGATTGTTGGTAAGAAGAATGCAGCAAGTGATATTTCTCGACTTGGCCCATCCAACAGAATTTGATCTTACCAAAGGAATCAAGTACATTTGATCATGCCAATTATATTCCTTACTTCTTTTCAGAGCATATTGAATTGATCAATCAGTCAATAAAAATATTTTTAAAATTTAAAATTTAATAAATTGATTAAACCTGAACTTAAATATTTCACTCAGCAATAATATTCAATTAATACTTTGACGTATATTTATTAAATATCAAAATTTAATTTGTAAGCCCTCAAATGGGAGTTTTTCAATTTATCAAAGATATTTTATGTTCTCTGAGAAGAACTGATGGTGCAACAGTAACATTTTTAAAGAATGAGATAGTTCCGGAGAATCTCGAAGAACATGAAGCATTTAGAGACATCTCTTTGAAAACAAATCAGCCTGAATCAACTCAAGATTCTATTGAATTCAATAGTTTAGACAGTAAAATAAAAAATGATAACTCAAGAATCTCAATTGGGCTGTCAACCAAAAACATTTCTAAAATGAGTAAGGAAGAGATTGAATTAAATGATTACGAGCAAATTGAGATTCAAGAATATAATATTCTCCCTAAATGTTGTTTGCAGCAATTGCTATAAGCAAATACAGAAAATTGAACTTGATGAAAAAGCTTTAAAAAATCTAAGCATTTTTGCTGAAGAAATTAATGGCTTTGCAACAAAATCGTTGGAAGGCAAAACAAGCAACAAATTCGAAATTTTGAAAATTGTTGTGAATTTAATTTCAATTGAAGAAAGTAAATTTAAGGAAGAATACGAAAAAAATGTTTTGAAACTTGATGATGATGAAATTAAAATGATTTTTAAAATAAGGAAAATCTCGTTGATTTAAAATTTGAAAATTAATTAAAAATCTTATCTTGTAAAGAATAAATATCTTGAATATTATAAAAATATTTTCTAAGAGAAAATTAATCGATTATTAGGTTTTTGAGCCAGTAATAAAAAGCAAAATATAATTGTTCTTGAAATCTTAAGAGAGATATGTCCCCCTTGCTATTCAATGCACAACTTTTAGCTTTAAAGATTGCATAGAATAAGATAAATGTCAAATCTCTTAGTACACTAGCATATCAATACATTGTGTATGGCAAATGATATTAGCATCCTCATGAAATACAATTTGTCATTTAATAAGTGGTTTAATATTGCAAATTCATTTTTAAATTTCTTAGTCCTATCGATTTGATTTTGCAATTTAATTATTGTTAAATCGTAATGATTCCATGAATGAATAATTTAAAGAATTAAATAATGCGATGCATTTCTATGAAACGGTGTACTTTAAGTTCAAGAACAAAATCTGTGTGCATCTATATGTTGTGATGATCATTTAGTATTTCATTGGTTTATGTAGTTACTTACCGGGTGGAAATTGTCGTGAGAAAGATGACTATAAACGTTTTTGCAATTTCTAGGGTAAGTAACACGCTTATTTGTGTGAAACCAATAACACTTCATACTGGAGAGTCACAGCTTTCTTATAAAAAGAAAACCCCGATAAAAGGGGAGGTTGACCGGTAGGTTAACATGCAGGAGTATAGGGGTAAAAAGGGGGTTTACTCGAAAAAATGGGCTTAGGATATGCTTCAGCTGCCCAGTAATTTAAAAAGGAGGTAAAGTTTCGACCTGAAGATACACAGGTATTTCTAGTTGAACAGATTTGGTTTTTTCATGTTAATTTGCTCTTGATTACGGCTAGAAAGGAATACTTCTGAATTATAGCAACAAATGAATCAGCTTCACACGTCCTTGGACTGCAGTATGTATTTTGTAATGTAGAAGCCAAATCTTTTCATTTCAAGTTTCGCTACATAATCCTAACCTTTTAAAAATATTAATCGGGAATGAATGTCATTTATTTAATGAGTAATTGTTTAATTTAACATTTTTATTGAGTAGCGACTGGATCAGTTCCATCGTCTATCTCCAATATTCTTTCGACCAAATTCACGATTTCTTCATGATTTTCCACTTCTTCGGCACCTAATCTTCTTGAAAACAACAGTCTGAGACATATCTCGGCTTTTGGTTGGCACCCTATCCCTTCACTATGTCTTCTGTGACATTTCGTTACAAGTCCGTCATCTAAGCCATTATTTTCAGTTTACACTTATCGATATCTGCTAATTCACTTGCTAATAAATCGCATTTAAGATATTTAAAATAAAGAAGCCTTAAAAAAAAGCAATTGGTCCGAGATGACTTTAAACTAGAGCAAGCAAGGAATGCATCTTCATACTGTCTTGCGATATAATAAACACTTTATAGTGGTGAAAATTGGAGCTTCCATTAAGAGATTGGCAATCTTTTTCTTGCAAATTTTGTGATAATGTCTGTTGGAGATAAGATCAAACCTTCACAATAGGCCTCACTGGGCAGAATCTGTCGTGAGACGGATGACTGTAGCCTTTTCGTGGTTGCCCGGATAAGCTAATACACTCGTGTGTGTGAAACTAATAACAGTTTATATCAGAACGTCACGTCACGTCACAGCAGACTCATAAAAAGAAAAACTCTGAAAAAAGGGAATGTGGGGCCGGATGATTGTTATGTTTTTTCAGAATTTTGTGATAATTCGTTGAATAAGATCAAACCTTCAAATAGCCTCACTGGCAGAATCTGTCTGAGACGGATGACTGTAGCCTTTGATTCCGGATAAGTAATACACTCGTGTGTGTGAAACTAATAACAGTTTATATCAGAACGTCACGTCACGTCACAGCAGACTCATAAAAAGAAAAACTCTGAAAAAAGGGAAGGTGGGGCCGGATGATTGCATGAGAAGCTGCATGGATAAAAAGGAACTTCCCTGAAGCTCGAAAGAGTGGGCTCGGGATTCATTTAAAGTGTCTAGAACCTCAGGAGAAGATTGAAATTTCCTCATGTGAGGCACAGGCGATTCTAGTTGTTTCGTTTTTTTTATCTTGTTCAATGTCATCGCTGATTAAAGATTTTACAAACAAATTTCAAACATTCTATTCATTTTCAGTTTATAATCTATTTGAATATGAATAGTCCCTTCCCTTTGATGATGATTTCTGCTGTCATCAATTATTTTGTTGGATTGGAGTTGCTCAGCATTATAATATAGAGCAGGAAAAAGCAATTTAAGGACAGGATTGAATCCAGGCCACAAGGTTTAATGATCTAGTATAAGGCTATCGAGATATATTAATATGAAGAGACTCTAAAGAGTCCAAATTATCAACAAAAGTAAATTCGAGTGGATGCATCTATACGAGAGCCTTATAAGTTGTAACCTAGAATTATTTAATAAATATATCATTTATATGCACATGTGATGTTAGACATGCCAAATAGCTTACTTTTTATTTTCAAACATTAAACAATCAGAAGCTGAGTCTGAATAAAAATTTGAAGATTGTTCACTTTGTCCGAGATGACTTTAAACTAGAGCGAGAAAGGAATGCATCTTCATACGTTCTTGCGGTATATTAAACACTTTATAGTGGTGAAAATTGGAGCTTCCATTAAGAGATTGGCAATCTTTTTCTTAACTCCTTGTGAAAAATAAGGAAGACAGCAGGCTGCAGTTGTCTGTAAAACAAGTCTATTGTAGGAGGTAGAGGTGTAATGTTTACGACACATAGGAGTCCTCTGTGGCGTTTGGTTTCAAAATTCCGGGTGGTTTAAGAAAGTGTATGTATATATATGGACACAAAGCCATTCCACTTTGGATATAAAGCATATATGTTGCTCCTAGTTGTCGAAGCCCTCCAGGGTATGATAGGGCTTAGTCCTAAATTTAGAGGGATCCGTTGAGTGTTTTTCCGATCTTGCCTAGGCCAAGTTTCCTCCATCCCTTGTGGGTGGAGTTTTTAGCAAGCTTTTTGACAATAATGTTTTCACCGATCACTCACTAGCTATAAAAATATAGTGAAAATAAATTCCTTTTTTTTGAAGATTATTCACTGAACTATTAATTCATATACCATGTATATGATAGGTTAATCCGAGGTAAATAGTCGTGTAAATTTCTGAGAATGAGCCCAGAATAAACTAGTGAATGAATCAGCGAACATCAAAAAGTCAATAAATCTATTTATAATGTCACTCCCAGTTGCATTGTACCATTAATTGGACCGTTGGTAGTAGCTCAACTCCTCTTAGATAACTCACTTTGAAATTTCATGAGTGTTTATCATTTAAAAGTTGCAGTTAAATTAAATATAAATGACGCAATCTAATTGGATAATTATCTCTAAAATAGAGAATACTAAATTCGGTTCTATTAATTCACCTAGTTTTGATTACCAATCATAGCAAAGATCATGCTAGATTTTGAATTTAATAGTTTACCTTTGATGATGAAAAAGATCCCATACAATGAATAAAGTTATTTAAAATCCAATCAATTGAATAGAATTCACAAATTCGAGCCTATTGAAAGATTTCATTAGCTGGCTCAAATGAAAATGGAAGGGGAGAAACAAAATTTCAAAATTTTGAATAAAATGAATGAAATAGAAATTTTTATTGCCCTTTAATAAGAAATAATTTGATAAAAAATACTAAAATTATTATAATAATAAGTAAGAGCATCCATCAAATAGTATTTTTAATGAAAAATGCAATAATCTGTATTTCTCAAAAGTAAACTTTATTGGTTGGGATAAATTGATTGAAAAGTAAAAGCTTGTCCAAAAGCCAAGTCATAAGAACATTCCGAAACATCATATTTGGCCTCGTAGCCATAATCCATCCCTATTTTACTCCATACACCAAAATATTGAAATAATGGTTGAGCATAATATTTGGCCAATCTCCCGTCTTTCACGCTCCTGAGCTTTTCCAAATTTTCATCTTTGGTCAATTCTACAATCAAAACCTGTTCAAGTGCTGAAATATAGTCTTTAAAGCACTTCAAAACCTGGAAATGATGCAAAAGCATCATTTTATTCATCAAATTGAGAATCCATGAGAATTTTAAGGCAAGAATATCTTTTTTAGAATCCTTCTTATTTAACGCATTAATGTATTCTAACGCCAATATCAGAAAATTGCTATAAATCTCGAGAATATGTTGTGCCAAAAACCCCCCTTTGGGTAGAGTTCTTAGACGAAAAAAAGGAATTGGTTTGAAAACCTTTATTTCTCCCCTGTCTAGGATTTCTTTATAATTTGAGTAAAGATTATCTTCTGATGGGAAATTCTCTAAAAGGCCCAAAATTTGAAAACCGTAGGTCTTTAACATCTGAAATTCATCATCTTTTAATACTTTAGGTGGTAACAAAGTTATGAATTCCCTGATATAAGATATAGGGAAAAGTTCAGCAAAGAGTGTGTTCATTGTGAAAATAGGACTTACTTTCGCGAGTTTATTTCTCACAGCAGAAACATCACTATCTAGGGCATACTTGTCAATTGTATAGAATGCTTCCACGTAAAATTTTGTAATAGCAGACTCTTCAGGTTTCTTCTTAGGATGATTTCCTATTTCAATTTGGCTTAAATTCACGTAGAAATCAGAAGACTTACGATCTAATTCAATGTCATTTGCATCCGCTAGTATCTCTATTATATCATCAAACTCATCTCTTGGTTCTTTTGCGCAGCAGATCAGTTTAAGAATGGAAAATAATTGACATAACATGGGTGTTCTTAATTTCTTGCTTTTATAGAAAAAATTAAAAATATTTATTGATTTAATTTTTAATCTCCTATTTTCAAAGGGAGTAAAAGTATTTAATTAAACAATTTTATTGATCAAAATTTTTATCCTCAATTTTTCAAGGGGTTTGATAGGAGTTAATTAAAAACACACTAAATTTTATAATAAAAAACTAATTGATTTCATTTAATTTCTATAGCGATCACGATCTGTTAAAATTCCATTGATAAACAGTTCGAGAAAACTTCACCTAAGAAGTTCGTAAAAGCATTTTTTTGATCATTTTTGATTCGGACAAAGCCTTCTCAAATGAAACCCTGTGATGGCTAGGTGGATATAATATGTTTTATATCAAAAGAGAATTCCTTCGTGAACTTTCATCATATAACACAGTTTAATCATCCTTGATTTTTAAAAAAAATGTACATCATACAAAATGCATATCAATGATATGTTGCCCTTCTATTTTTTTTACTTAGTGGCTGCAAACTGTCTTCAAGAAATAACAATCTGACTTCTTTATTTTAAAAAAGAGAATAAAAATAATTTATTTTCACTATATTTCTATAGCTAGTGAGTGATAGGTGAATGTTTAGTTGTCAAACGAGTTGCTAAAAACACCACTCATAAGGGATGGAGGAAACTTGGCCCAGACAAGATCGGAAAAACACACAACGGATTACTCTAAATTAAGGGCTAAGTCCTATCATATCCTGGTGGGCTTCGATAACTAGGAGCAACATATATGTTTTATACCCAAAGTGGAATGGCTTTATGTCCATATATATACATACACTTTCGACAACCACCAGGAATTTTGAGACCAAACGCCACACAGCACTCCTATGTGTCGTAAATATTACACCTCTACCTCCTCACAACAGACATGTTTTACAGACAACTGCAGCCTGCTGTCTTCCTTATTTTGCACAAGGAGTTAAGAAAAAGATTGCCAATCTCTTAATGGAAGCTCCAATTTTCACCACTATAAAGTGTTTATTATATCGCAAGACAGTATGAAGATGCATTCCTTGCTTGCTCTAGTTTAAAGTCATCTCGGACCAATTGCTTTTTTTTAAGGCTTCTTTATTTTAAATATCTTAAATGCGATTTATTAGCAAGTGAATTAGCAGATATCGATAAGTGTAAACTGAAAATAATGGCTTAGATGACGGACTTGTAACGAAATGTCACAGAAGACATAGTGAAGGGATAGGGTGCCAACCAAAAGCCGAGATATGTCTCAGACTGTTGTTTTCAAGAAGATTAGGTGCCGAAGAAGTGGAAAATCATGAAGAAATCGTGAATTTGGTCGAAAGAATATTGGAGATAGACGATGGAACTGATCCAGTCGCTACTCAATAAAAATGTTAAATTAAACAATTACTCGTTAAATAAATGACATTCATTCCCGATTAATATTTTTAAAAGGTTAGGATTATGTAGCGAAACTTGAAATGAAAAGATTTGGCTTCTACATTACAAAATACATACTGCAGTCCAAGGACGTGTGAAGCTGATTCATTTGTTGCTATAATTCAGAAGTATTCCTTTCTAGCCGTAATCAAGCCGTATAGTCATCTTTCTCACGACAATTTCCACCCGGTAAGTAACTACATAAACCAATGAAATACTAAATGATCATCACAACATATAGATGCACACAGATTTTGTTCTTGAACTTAAAGTACACCGTTTCATAGAAATGCACCGCATTATTTAATTCTTTAAATTATTCATTCATGGAATCATTACGATTTAACAATAATTAAATTGCAAAATCAAATCGATAGGACTAAGAAATTTAAAAATGAATTTGCAATATTAAACCACTTATTAAATGACAAATTGTATTTCATGAGGATGCTAATATCATTTGCCATACACAATGTATTGATATGCTAGTGTACTAAGAGATTTGACATTTATCTTATTCTATGCAATCTTTAAAGCTAAAAGTTGTGCATTGAATAGCAAGGGGGACATATCTCTCTTAAGATTTCAAGAACAATTATATTTTGCTTTTTATTACTGGCTCAAAAACCTAATAATCGATTAATTTTCTCTTAGAAAATATTTTTATAATATTCAAGATATTTATTTTTTACAAGATAAGATTTTTAATTAATTTTCAAATTTTAAATCAACGAGATTTTCCTTATTTTAAAAATCATTTTAATTTCATCATCATCAAGTTTCAAAACATTTTTTTCGTATTCTTCCTTAAATTTACTTTCTTCAATTGAAATTAAATTCACAACAATTTTCAAAATTTCGAATTTGTTGCTTGTTTTGCCTTCCAACGATTTTGTTGCAAAGCCATTAATTTCTTCAGCAAAAATGCTTAGATTTTTTAAAGCTTTTTCATCAAGTTCAATTTTCTGTATTTGCTTATAGCAATTGCTGCAAACAACATCGATATAAAACCTAGATAATCTCAGATAATCAATTTGCTTCAAGATTTTTGCATCAGTTACACATTTTTTAAACAATGAAATGATCTTTTTATGAGATTCTTTTACTTGAAAGGTTAAATTTAAAAATTCAGCTTTTAGATTCAAAACATTCTCATTCTTTATTAGTTCCAAAATATCATTCATGGCTTCAAAAACCTTTTCTTGGAACGAGATAAACTTAGATTTAAAAAATTTAGAATTCAGAAAATAAATATGCCTTAATTTTTCAATCTTTAAAATTTTATCGTCGCCAGAAATTTTGATTTTTTCAATTAAAACTTCCAATTTTTTATCATAAAAATAAAAAATTTCTTTTTCGTTTTCAGTTGAATAAAAATATTCCTTTCTGGTAAGCATTCCATTGATCAAAATCAAAATATTTTCATAAACCTTCGATAAATCGTTTAGCTTCTGAACTGGTTTTTTAATATTATAAATGAACTTGGATATTTAGCATCTGCTAGATATCCATTTAATACTTGATCAAATAACTGAGTTTCTTTAAAAACGGCTTTGCTTATGTATTGATCAAATAACTGATTTTTTATTCCATTATTATTCCATATATTAGCGAAACTAATTATTAAATCATCAGTGAACTTCGAGATTCGTATAAATGCCGATGTTAAGCAGTAAAGAAATATCCCAGGATTTTCTACATTTAAGAAATTGTCCAGGTTCACAGCAATTAATGTTTTAAATATTTTAGATATATAAAATTCCTGATATTTAGGTTCAGCTCCAATAACTTGTATGAAAAAGGAAGAACCTTTTCCATTAACTCTGCAACATGATCAATAAATAAATCAAAATGTGTAGTATCAAATGAGATAGTGTCCAGATCAATGGATTTTACAATAGGGGGAGTAATTCCACTCTCATAGCTGAGTAAATTATTATGTAGTAGAAAATAATCAATTAAAGGTTGTTCCTTATCAGTTGTTTGCAATATTTTGAATATTAACTTTCCCAAATCAAAATCTTCTTCTTTCAATGCGTTTCTAAAAAGCCGAAGCATTTTCTCTTCCAGCTTTTTAGAATACTCTGTAAATAGTGTGGAATCACAATGTTTTAAGTATTTTAAATTGGAATCAATAAGATCTGCTAAAATTTGCCAGTCCAAGGATCTTTCACTGTTTAATAAAATCTTTAAAATTTCTTCACCTGAATTATTAAATTCCAGTTGGTATTCAAGAATATTCTGAATTCGAACATTTTTAGCAATTTCTAAAGAATGAATTTCCAGGGATTTCATAGAAATTTCAAGTTTTTCCAAAGCTTTGCTAGATTCATTGCTGAAATTTCCTTCAAGCTTCGACTTAAGCTTACGGGTTTTGAAGAAGACTGCCTCTTTCAAAGATTGGATTTCAAATAAAAACTCATCTATGTCATCTAAAATTGCTTTGGTACTATTTTGAGATAGAATTGATGTGTCTTCAATTATTGATGCAGAATCAAACTGTGGAGTTTTAAAATCATCAATGACAAGCCTTACCATTGGGGTGATTTAATATAGCAAAGCATACTTCCTATCTAAATTCAAAACGAGAAAGGTTGTAACAACCAAAAGATATTTTACTGACAATTTTTGGCAAATTTCTTTAAAAACACACGTCTTTAAAATATTTAATGTATTCTAAGCCAGTATTTACAGAAGACATATTTATTAAATGGTTTTCGTATTTTAATCTTAACTAATCGATCAGATAGTTATTGAATATTACTGACATCTATTTCCCGATTGTAAAGGGGTTATAATCTGATTGATTAATGATCAACTAGCCTTAACTTCTTTTAATAATATCAATATTATTCATACTGGAAATACATAAGCCAAAATGCTTGTCTATAATACAGATAATGTAATAATATCGACATTCATTTTATTTTATCGATTTATAAATATTTAATTGATGGGTCAAGTAACTTTCTTTATAAAGTAAGTTTGGACCTGTTTCGTTAACTCTTACAATAGATCGGGTTCAATTGGGTGTTACGTTACATTTTGGCGCATTTGGATTATTATTAAAATTTTCAGTATTTAATTAAAACGTTATAATAAATCTTTTAATTTGTATGAACATTAAATTCATTTCAAACTTGGCTTTTAAATCAGAAATTTATCATTTTCATTTCAATATAGTTATCCTGCTAGAAGAATATATTTGTGCTAATTAGTTATATCGCTATCTGGATTATATTACAAGAAATAATAGTTTCTCTTTGTGATCAGTAATCTTTATACTTTATCCAGATAATATCACATTAACCCAATACAGTAATAATGAATTGGAAGCGTAACACCAAATTTAGTAAGTAGCTCTGTGTGATCAATCTTTTAAAAATTAATCACGTACTTTTAATGTTTGTGACCTAGATTTATTATTATTTGAACTTAATAATTGAAACTGGAATAACCTCCAACCATATAATAAATACCTAGATTCGGATTTCTTTCGACATTCTATTAATTAATTAAAATACATTTCACTTCTGATTGATTCGAATTAACCCATACTTCAAGTTTTGAAAATGTTTTAAGCCAATAAATAACCTGAAACATTTAATATTTATAGAGCTAATTAATTGAAGCCATGAGATTATTGGTGCTATTCCTTGGAATTATATTTTCGTTCTATGAGGAACCTGGTCCTATTAATTTACATGTGAAAGAAACTCCAATCATCACTATCCAAGATCTAAAATCCTTGGAGAAATTCGCCACATCCGAAAACGTGAGATTGCTTAATGAAAATCTTGCTCTGAGAGACAGCAATGGAAATGGATCTACGATTCACTTCAATGATATTCATGATTCACCGAATTGGTCTTTCGAATTCATGGTAAAGAACCTAGTTTTAAAAGATATCGAAAATGCAGGCATTTACTTATGGTTCACTAAAGACAAGCTAGAAAAAGGCGATTATAAAGGTGGACCGTATAAATTTGATGGATTTGTGATTGGTGTTGACTTCAACAAGGAAAGGGCAGCTATAGCATTTAGTTACAATTATGGATTGGATTATGAGAAGATTGGGCAAGCTACAATGAAATACGATTGTATAAATCCCATTTTAATAGAAAACCTAGAGTATTTCAAATTTAAGGTAATCCATACAGATAAAAACTTCAAATTGGAAATCTATGACGATAAAAACAACCTTCTTTCAGATCACTTTAGAATGCACGATCCAACATTGGGCAGTCCTAGCGATAAGAAACACTTCGCTATGACAACAACATACACGAACATGCCACTAGGTATTCATTTCAACTTGAAGGAAATGAAATTGAATTCTAGAATTGAAACAGATGAATATGATAACAGAAATGTTCATACCGACCATAATATCTTCCCAAGGAGTAGAGAAGAGGAAGAGCTTAGAACAGCTTTAGCAAGTGTTGATTTCTTTTCCAACTATCTCACCCATACAATAGGAAGTGAATCTAAAAATTTAATAATTGAAATGCTGTTAAATGCCAAGAAAAAGACTAAGATGGCCAAAGCATCTTTGGATAAATCTCTGGCATTGTTCAATAGTTCAATTGAAAATTCTTCGATAGCTAATGAGGAAATATACGCACAGAAAATTATCAAATTGGAGAAATCGCTCGATGAGGTCTCATCCCAAATATTTGAATTCAATTATAAATTGAGACATCTAATTGAAAGTAAGCCGACCAATTTTAATCTTAGCTTTTTAATAATTATTATGGCAATAGTATTTATTATTATAAGATCAATGAATACTATAAAAAGCAGATTTTACTTAAAGAGCAAATTCAATAAGCAATAAATAATTCCTTAAAAGCATCTTTGTAGCAATCTTTAACCAAATACAAGCTTTATGATCTATGCTTTCAATAAGAAAATAATGTTTGTGCCGTTTATGGAATTATTAATCAAGTATTGATTGGGCTCAACACAAGCTATTCATATATAAAATAGCCAAATCAAATATTTGGATATAATTTTGTTTATGAAATACTTTGATGAGTAAACTAAAAGGCTTGGCACATTTGAATATCGATTAAAAATCATATTAATATGGATTTTTAATTGAAATTGAAATTGATTTTTTAACCCTCAATAAAATAATTCTGTTAGTTCTGTCGAGTTATGCATTGAACTCTTGAGAAATGGAAGACATAAAATGCATGTTTATATCTACGATCGGCACTTGATCAATCATCATATCTTATTGCTTGCTTTATAATTACAGGCTTTACATTGGTTTATTGAGCTAACAGCTATCTGAACCAATGAAGTTCTAAATACTTATTACAACAAAAATAATTGAATACTTTAATTAAATGGGTTGTCCTTCTACAAACTTCCCTCAAAGCAACAACAAAATTCAAAGATAATATAGTAATCGGTAGATTATAAAAAGATGATCTGACTTGTCATTCCTTTTTCCTATGTGAAATAAATCGACAAATAATCATTTTAATACCTTAAGAATCATAATGATCAAAGTCAAGCAAGAACCAAAATAATTTCATCTTCTTAATAAAATCATGTCCATAGACGTACTTTATTTAGCTTGATTTTGATTATAGCGGAAATTTCAGAAATCTATCTCCCTCTGACATTCAGAAATGATACTGATAACCGTGGGATATAACAGATAGGAATCAACAAATAATTTCAATTTTTATCCCCAGGTTCTATGTCTGAAGAAGACATCATGTTCACACTAAGGAAGCAAATAACTTTATCTCGATTCATTTTAAGATATTTTCCTGTATTTGACCAAGATCTAGAATTCAGATGCATTGTTAAAACAATAATCCAAGCTTACAGTAAAATTTCCTTGCTTGACACTTTTTCATGTTTTGTGGTTGATATAAAGCACTTAAGTGTATAAAATATTTAATTTCCTAAGAATTTTACTTAGATCTATCAGCATCGAATAAATAAAATTCCATATTTTTTGAACTAGGATGTGTTGGTAGTAAAAATCATAAAAGAAATGGTAGATATGGGGCTCTGATCCAATTCGAGACTTATATTAAACCTGTTGTACCCAAGAAGGCACTTAATATATTCCATTGGAAAGAAGATGGGTGTCGAAGAAGAGAACAACCAAGAACGAATTGAGCCTAGAACTAAAAGGATCTTGAAGAATGCAATGTAAAATTACGCTATATAATTGTAAAGTAGCCAATTATCCATCAACTAAAGATCGCAAATCTTGTTGTCTTGACTTAGCACTTAAGATCATTTTGTTCACAAATTGTCGAATTCCAGCACTTACTTTTACAAGATGCTACGCTCTTTCGATCCTAATCTGCCCAAGATCTGCGAGCTTCTTGCTATTATACTAGTATGAATTCAACGTCCTTTTCAGAACTAGATGCATATGTTCATCTCATCTATTGGCACGAGATATATAATTTACCCGAGCTTCACATAATTTAATATACAATAAGAATTTATTTAATGGGTAATCTAAAGATTATCAACTACTCTTTAATTGATTCCGTGTCGGTTCTCTTATCTCCACCTGATGATCTAAGCACTAACTGCTCAAGACTCACATGGTTGTCCGCCTCTTCAATACTTCGTCGTCTTTCAAATGAAATAGACTCGAGAGTCTTCTTGAGTACAATAGACTGGATGTACGCTTCGACTCAATGCTCAATTCCTATCTCTTTACTATACTTGTTGTGGTATTTCGTTACCAGCCCTTCCCAAGTCATTACATATGGAATTATGTTCACTTTGCACTTGTAAATCAATGATAACTCAATTGCTATTAAATCGTATTTTCTAGTTTTTTCATTTTCAACTTGAGTTAATAGGTCAAGATTGGTGATTCCAACCTCAATCAGAGTTATTTCATTTTTCTTTTTATCATGTAAGAAGATATCTGGTCTGTCATGTTGTATTTTGATGTCAGTCTTAATTCTTGTATCTACTCGAATCTCGACATTTTCGTTTGCAACAACTTCTTGAACGGAATGAGATTTCAATTTTCTTGTCTTCTTAATTCCGAATCTTCCACACAGTGATAAATGTATGCATCTTAATACTTCATTATGCCTTCTCATGTAATCATGACCAAGCATACGATCGCATTTAGTGGCAAGATGATCTACTGTCTTTGGCGCAGCTTTGCAATGTGGGCATTTGACTTTTTCTCCAAAGAATATATTTCTATCCTGAAGGAAGCAATAAGCTCCTTCATCTCTTGGTTTCATATTTCCTTTGGTAAGCCATACTGAAGAGTCTTTAATGGAGGCAAGTTCATGATCACAGACCCTAAACAACCTTTCGTGGAGTTGTTTGCTTTTAATGTTGGTCATTAGGGATTTAATTTGTGATTCATAAAGAGATTCTTTGGTAATCTCGCCTTCTGTATTGTACTTCAGTCTTATGTATTTGTCAATTGATGAGAGATGTGTCTTATTGTCTTCTTCAACCTTAATTATGGCATTACGCCTTAAGGACATATTTTAATTTTGATTAAAATATCATTGTTCCACATTTATAATTCCTTTATTAAAATTAAAATAAATCCGTTGCTATTAATTTTGATTAAAATATCATTGTTCCATATTTATAATTCCTTTATTAAAATTATAATATATGTATTGTTATTGATTACAATTTATTTATTGATCGTTTTTAATTCCTTTATTGAAATTATAATAAATCCGTTGCTATTAATTTTGAATACAATATTTTTACTGATCATTTTTAATTCGTCTATTAAAATTATTATAATGTTCGATTTAATATTTCATCTTATTTTCGTATGAAAGCTCTAAATATAAAGCAAATGGGATCTATAAATAAATACATCTCAATGCGTATGGCCTACATAAAAAATCGAAAGATATTTACTTCAACATTCTTGCAAGCTAAATCTTGATTAGACATGTATTACAATACATTTACTGTTACTGAATTTTTGAAATAGGAATCCAAGTCAAGTACCGAAATCTGCCAAATATTTATTGTTAGCCATACTGCCGGTAATTTTAAGGATCATGGCTAATCGTACTTTCAAATAAAATCAAAGCAATCAAGTTGTTGAAGGCAATAAAATACACCAATCACTGATCTACTTCTTCTTATCATTAATTCAGCCTATTTGTAAAAAAAAAAAAACGAAATTTATTCAACTAGAAGCGTCTGTACCTCTATAGGAGGAAAATTTAAACCTCCTACTGAGGTCCTGGGCACTTGGAACAAATCCTAAACCCACTCTTTCGAGCTTCGGGCAAGCCCTTTTTTATC
This sequence comes from Drosophila cyrtoloma, assembly GCA_035042485.1. Classification (NCBI taxonomy): domain Eukaryota; kingdom Metazoa; phylum Arthropoda; class Insecta; order Diptera; family Drosophilidae; genus Drosophila; species Drosophila cyrtoloma. Next base: position 16,621 of record JAWNLH010001232.1, on the reverse strand, counting down.
CATGCCGCTCCACGCGCATGTAAACTATCCGGCCCCATCTCCCCTTTTTTCGGGTTTTTCTTTTTATGAGAAGGCTGTGACGTTCTGATATAAACTGTTATTAGTTTCACACACATAAATGTGTTACTTATGTGGGCAACCACGAAAAGGCTACAGTCATCCGTCTCACGACAGACTCTGCCCAGAGCCTATTTGTAAAGTTTACCTATCCACTATTCGACTAAAAATATTTTGAAAGGTGTTAATATTTATTGATTGCATATATTAAATATTAATAATCTTTGATATTAGTTATTTAGATGTTTAAAGCGAATGATCTGATTTCATTTAATTATCTATGAATATGAAATATCGAAGATTGATGTGCTAAAGTAATTTCAATTTAAAGTCCCATTAATTCTCAAGCAGATCAATGAATTAAATCTAAGGATTAATGGAAATACCACCATTCTCGCATGTTTATTAAATTATAAAATGAAAGTATTCTAGTTCGTTTACCAAGAAAATCCATATAAAAATTTTTAATGGAAATTAATTTTTTTTAGCAAAATCACACATACATTTTTAGTAAAAGAATTGGATAATATGCGATGTATTATTCATTTAAATTTAGTTGTGATCATTCAATTTGTTTGTTTGTAATCAACTTGTAATACAATCCACAAATATGAAATTTGTATATAAGCCTCTTAATCGATTTTTTCGTAATAGGGATTTTGAAAATGAAAATACCAATTAAGTGCTTATTTAAATAGTTTTAAATGATATTACTGTTGAAGCTACTTTATTGGAACTCTCAGGTTGTCTATATATGACTTGTAGCAGCCTCAAAAAACTTATTTATTTGTTGAAACATTTGCCGAATCAACTGTTTCAACTTATATTCAATCCAAATTTTCGAATCTTATTTAACAGAATTTGATTATTATTTACATTCGATATGTTCCAATCTCTTTAGATTGAATTTCTGAATACTTGGTGCTAGTCAGACATTTTAAGACTGAATCTTTCAATCATCTTACAATACAATTCTCAAAATGACCAATGATTAAAAATTTTTATAATTCCTCAATTTTCTTGATCCGAACAAATTTTTAATTAATTCAAATAAAAATCATTTTTAATGGGTAACCATGATAAGAGCCACAGTAAATATTTTGTATTTGGTGTTTACCTTATTATCATGCAGCATTTATCTCACAATAACATATTTACTATGCAGACTAATAGGAGTGCTTCCATTTTCCAATCAGTTGAAAAATACAATTTATTTGGGATGCTCGAACTTCTTGTTTCATGTTGGTTTGTCTTTTTTACAATACTGGTTTCCAAAAGAAATCTTTGTAAAGTTTGATAAAAACATTCTATTAAGTAATAGAAACATAATCATCTTAAATCACTGCACAGATTATGATTGGATCTTTATTTGCAAGTTGTCTTTGCTTTGGAAGAAATATCAAAGTCTTTCAGTTATAATGAAAAAATCACTTTCTCAAATCCCTTTATTGGGTTACATGCTGAAAAAGTGCGGTCATTTATATTTGAATAGAGATAAATCTAAAGACATTGATATAATTCATAATTTTATGAAGCAAATGAAAACTCAAGAAAATTACAATCTTTTAATATTCCCAGAAGGTACTTATACATTTAACAAATCTTTGCAGAGAGCAAGGGAATTTGCATTAGAAAACGGAATTCTCAAGAATGGTCAACCATATATACCTCAGAGAGTTCTTATTCCAAGAACATTGGGATTTACTACCATAATGAATGATCTTGATGACTCACTTGATGGGCTAATTGACATCACGATCTTGACAAATCCCTATGTGCTAAGGCCATGTGAAGAATGCTCTGTATATGATTTATTTATATCTGGTGAAAAGATAATAAATGAGGCATTTTTAATTAATTATCATGCCAGGTCTGAGATCTCTGATGAATATTTACAGAATTCCTTTATGAAGAAAGATGAAATATTGGAAAAATATTCTGTGAATTGTAAAGGTGAATTTAAATCATTGTCGGAGTTTAAAGATTTCTTGATAGATGTTGATCAAATCAGTGAAAATGATATAATCGATACGATTCACATCTATTCTCAATATAGAATCATTATATTCATATTTATCATCATATTTTACGCTTCTATGTTTATTCTGATAAAAACTTTGATAGGAAAGCTATTAAAATGTTAGTAGAGTTCTTTGTAGCAATTAAAGACATTTTCATTAATGGCATTCATTTAGAAAATGGGAAATTTAACAGATTTTTTTATTAAATTTCAAGATTCCTCAATCTTCATAACACCTATTTCGTTTATTCATCTTAAAAATTAAATTTAATATTCATTTGTCATAAGATTTTTAATTTAATCGAATGATAGAGGAATCAGAAGTCGCACTTGGATCACATCTAGGGTTATTAATGAATTTTGGCTTGATCAATTACGTATTTTTACATAATACCATGGTTGCATTTTTGTAATACGTTATGGAATTATTGATTATAATGATTATTTTTGAGCATGCTACAACGCAAAGTGAAAGGAAACGGATTCATCACCCATGATTAATTTTGTCTAAAGTAAATACAATTGCTGAAAATACAGCAATAATCTTTATTTATTATAGCAGGTTTAATTCCTTACCAATGTTTAGAATTATTTAAAACAAAGATTAGCATTGAATGTAGATTCAAATACTTTAATCACACATCTTTCTCGATAAAAAATGCTTCTCAGCTTAAATTTGCAATGCATTTTTTAGAAACCTTTTATTTGCTAATATTTGCAAGAAGATTTGAGAAGAAGTACAACAAAATTTAATAATAAAAAACGGTATTTTCAAAGGACATAAAAATTTGATTCAATACTAATATCCTAAATCCCATCATTTATAAAAAAAAAGGAATTTATTTTCATTATATTTCTATAGCTAGTGAGTGATCGGTGAAAACCCTATTGTCAAACGGGTTGCTAAAAACTCTTCTTGGATGGAGGAAACTTAGTCCAGCCAAGATCAGAAAAACACCCAACGGATCACTCTAAATTCAGGACTAAGCACTATCATACACTGGTAGTCTTCGATAACTAGGAGCAACATATATGTTTTATGCCCAAAGTGGAATGACTTTGTGTCCACATATAAGCACCTTCTTGAACCACCCGGTATTTTGAAACCAAACGCCACACAGGACTCCTATGTGTCGTAAACATTACACCTCTACCTCCTACAACAGACTTGTTTTACAGACAACTACAGCCTGCTGTCTTCCTTATTTTTCAAATTCATAAAAATGTTCACAAGGAGTTAAGAAAGAGATTGCCAATCTTTTAATGGGATCACCCATTTTCAGCACTAAAAAGTATTTAGTATACTGCAAGACAGTATGAAGATGCATTCCTTTCTTGCTCTAGTTTGAAGTTGACTGAACCAATCCCATAATTTATAAAAGATTTGATTATTAAATCTATAAGAAACCAATTACAGTTCATTTGTAACTATTGATTAGTCATTCCCAAGTAGACATCATCTAAATGTAAGTAACTATCATTAAATTATCAAAATTTCTTTCAAGAAAATCTTTACGCTGAGTACTTTTCATCAAAAATTACTATAAAGAAAGTCATTCATTACATTATTAAGGCTAGTGAAAATCTTATTGCTAAAAAATCCCTGTAATGGAGAAAAATATATTTTTTAAGACAAGGGCGGAAAAACATAAAGCGTAGCATTCTATGTTCACCAAAAATCCAATGACATCCTAGTGGGCTTTAAAACCAGAATAAAACATATGCTTTATTGTCTGTTGATCCACATTCCCAATATAGCCCGATTATGATATACTCAAGGTAAACCGATATATTAAAATTTAGGAAGCATTCCTCACCTTCTTTGGTACTAATACTACTGAGTTTTCTGTCTATTGTTTAGAAGTATTGAAATCTTCAATGCATTTTTTAAGCAGTTGAAAGACGGGCTTACTCATACGTGCTTCGACTTGTGTTCACTTCTTATATTTTATACATTTCGCATGGGATTTTGTTCATGCTTGATGCTTTACCGTTCTGACAATTTTTTAAAACGTTAATTATTTCTTTCCATTCTATAAATTTGTCAGATTAAATTCAAAAATACACGGAGAAGAAGCAGAAAGTGAAAAATCATAAATTGGAATTGAAGATAACAAAAGATGATATTGAAACAAGTGAGTTGAATAAGGAGAGATAAGACGAGAAGTATGAACCGACAAGTGAATTCGAAGACGAAATGTATGGTCCGAGATGACTTTAAGCTATAGCGAGAAAGGAATGCATCTTCTTACTGTCTTGCGGTATACTAAATACTTTATAGTGACGAAAATCGATGCATCCATTAAGAGATTGGCAATCTCTTTCTTAACTCCTTGTGAAAAATTTTATGAATTTGAAAAATAAGGAAGACAGCAGGATGCAGTTGTCTGTAAAACAAGTCTGCAGCCACTACTTAGGAGGTAGAGGTGTAAAGCTCGTGCTCGAGCATTTACAACACATAGGAGTCCTGTGTAGCGTTTGGTTTCAAAATGCTGGGTAGTTCAAGAAAGTGTATGTATATATATGGACACGAAGCTATTCCACTTTGGGTATAAAAGATATACGTTGCTCCTAGTTATCGAAGCCCACCAGGGTATGATTGGGCTTAGCCCTGAATTTTGAGTGAACCGTTGAGTGTTTTTCCGATCGTGCCTGGGCCAAGTTTCCTCCATCCCTTGTGGGTGGAGTTTTTAGCAACCCGTTTGACAATAAGGCTTTCACCGATCACACACTAGCTATATAAATATAATGAAAATAAATTCCTTTTTTTTTTAGGAAGCATTCCTCAAGATCATTTCAGCTTTTAATTAGTAAAAATTTTATTCAATAATTTAATCAGTCAAGATTTGATTGTAATTAGTTAAGCCGGTTTTTACAATATCCAAAATGTTAGAATTAACAGGCTGCGGAAAGAAAAGATCTAAACGAAACTATATGATCTAAAGTATTGTTCCAACGCTTTGCAGGAGGTTTATACTTCCTACTGAAAGATACAAATGCTTCTCGTTGAATAAATTTCGATTTTTATCAAAAGAAAGTGAAGTGGTTTTATTAGAACATTCTATATAAAACGGAGAATTCAAACTTACATGCTATAACCATGTTTCGTAAATACTGGAGTATTATTACACCTCTATCTCCAAAATGGTGACTAAAGTCTATTATCTTCCTTATTTCTTAACTCAGGCTTTGAAGAACATAAGAATAAGCCTAAACAGATTCTAAATGGAAAATTCAAGTTTCTATTTTATTCATAAAATATATATCATCTCAAATAAGGTTGATTTTCATTTGATTTCAAATAAAAAAGTTAAGATGAGTTTTTCTAAAATTTTACCAGTATTTTCAAATAATTTACAAGATTGTTGGATATAGAATTAAACCAATGGTATAAGTCTTTGTGCTTCCACGTTCGTTAATCAAGAAATCAACAGATAGTAACCTAACGAGATCATATTAAATCAAATAGAACCTTTATGGATTGAGTAGCGAGAACTAGTAAACAACTGGACAATTAGATTCTTTGCACAGAAACAATTAAATAAAGATGATTCATTTAAATAATCATGGCAAAGACAATAAGAAATTGTGGTAAATAAAAATTAAACAATTTAATTTCTCAGATTTCAAGAAAATATTTCAAAATGAAAATTGCTCAAAAATGTTGCCAATTTTTGACTTGAAAATGTCAAATATTTGGATATGACTGAAAACCTGAATAATCCACACTGCCAGATAATAAATGTGGAGAAAGGACACAGTAAAATACCAACAATGTGCAAATTCCGACTAAGAAATACCAAAGAGAATGACTTGGTCTAAGTTTTATGAGATCATAATGATACAAATCAGGGTTAAGAGGACCAAGAGTACTTTCCACGACATTTCTGAAACCATCAAACGACTGTAATTTTCTTTCTTCGGGTATTTCATGATTTTCAATCCCTTCACAGTACTTTTCAATCAACTTTTGCTTAATATCAAATGATTTCTGTACAAAATTGACAGTTAAATCTTTCTTCTTTGTATAGCTAATAAAGAAATGAAAACTCTGTTTACTGGTTCCATCAATAAAAATCTTTTTGGGAGTGCAATCACTATCATGAATTGATAATCTATATGGGCTAGAAAAGACTGTTATATCAATGACACCATCATGGGTATCTTTTAGAACATCTGTGATCATGTTAAAGCCTCCAACCTTTGGATATAATACCCTTTTTGGTGAATATAACATATCGATATTCAATGAAGACATTGCGTCAGCATAATTAATAGCTGCATTCAAATTTTTCATTGTTATGTAAGTACCTTCTGGAAATATCAGGATATTAAATGGATCAACATTTTGAAATTTTTTCAATGAATTTAAAAAATCATTTTTTGATTTTTCTTTTGATTCTTGATCATTAATAATTTCATTAATTCTGTCTAATTTTCTTTCTAAAAAAATATAGTCGAATGAAGACATTATATAACCTAGAATTGGTATCTTACGCAAGCTGGATTTCAGGATAATGAAAAGGTCAGTTAACTTTCCAAAATGACCCATGATTGACATCACATAAAGCCAATCATAATCACATACGTGATTACTAATTACAATATTCCTTTGGCTTTCTAATATTCTCTTATCGTAGATTAAATATATATCTTCATCAAAGTCAAAGGAAAAGAACATCATCAATAATCTCGAAGAGAGTGATTTCAAATGGTAATTGAGAAAGGATTTATGGATAGTAAAAATAGGTAAGAAAGAAATGATCCTGAACATCAAGTTAGTCGAGATCATAAGCAAGGTAAAAAGTATAAACCTGAATATAACGACAGAATATTTATAAATATTTTTAGCTGATCGACTAAAAAATCCAACTTCACAATGCTTTTTCTGAATTTCTAATTCTCGTGAATTCATTGGCATTCTAAGGAATAGCACTTTCATTCTTTAAATAAATTAAAATTGACAAACAGTCAAATAAAAATTTTCAATTTTTAAATTAATTCCTAGCTGAGAAATCGTTTTGGTATTTGATTTAAAAGAGTATACCATATCAGGTTCTATTTTAAAAAATACGATTCGCATTTTCTTCTCAAAGTCATAAGATGTCAGAATAGTTGATACAATTTTAAATTAGAATCATGAGCACGAGACAAGGTTCTAATTTAGTGGAATATCAATGAATAAAATTCGAATTTTCTTCTCAAAGTCATAAGATGTCAGAATAATTGATACGATTTTAAATTAGAATCATGTGCATGAGACAAGGTTCTAATTTAGTAAAATATAAGAATATTCTTCAGGAAATTAGACGTTTAATTATTTTATATGAAATTATTGGCCCGTAAATCATTTATGATCTGTTTCTGTTCAGTATTTCAGAATTGAATCGTATTAAAAATTGAATAAATTGGTTCGAAGGACTTTTTCAAAAATTTGATTCAATCATTCAATACGTCAATAATATTTTCTGTATTCACAATGTTTTATTACTTTGTATTACTGCTTCTAAAAGGCCATCACATGTGAATTTCAATAAACATTACAATTTAATAAGCTGATATTAATCTGTAGAGTCAAATTCTAAACTTGTCCTTTGCTTATAGTTTATCCATGCTTTTATAAATTTTAATGAAATATAACATGTCAAAATTGTCATCAAAATCCTTTTAAAAGGTTGTAAATATTTTCATTTAATTTGATTGCAATAAAAAATTTAATTGACACAAATATTCATTTGAACTATCAATTCCATTATTTAAATTGATATTTAGCAGAATTAATTTATCATCTTAAATACTGTATACTATGAATCAAATGACTAAACAAGGCACACATCTTAGCACTTTTAAACACAAGAAAATGTTTATACTAGGCTTGGAGAATTTTCATCTGTTAAAACATCTTATTGTAATATATTGTGTGACCACATAATATAATCCTTCAATCTGGTCGGTTTATACACATCTCCTTTTCCGGTACTTTTTTAATTAAAAAATCTTTTATCAGACCAGTACCTTCTGTATCATTGGAACAACTTTTTACTGGTAGACTCAATAATTTTATCGAATAGGATTTGAATTCGAAACTCTGAATTTTCATATTTACATCTTGACTACTGAGCAAGGATGCAATAAAAATTTTTAAAAATTGTAAGGAACTGCCCTCGAGATGTTGCTAGAAAACCATAATTGGTCAATAAAGTCTGCAGTGAATGAAATGTCCTAGCGTATCAATAGGGATTCGTTCTTTTGATTATCTTTTATTAGCTAACCATTTTTAAAAACTTGGTTTATTTAATATTCAAAACATAGATTGAACATAATAATTTATTTAATGTGTAAATATAATGATTATCGATTATTCTTTAATTGATTCCGTGTCGGTTCTCCTATCTCCACCCGATGATCTAAGCACTAACTGCTCAAGACTCACATGGTTGTCCGCCTCTTCAATACTTCGTCGTCTTTCAAATGAAATAGACTCGAGAGTCTTCTTGAGTACAATAGACTGGATGTACGCTTCGACTTTAGGCTCAATTCCTATCTCTTTACTATACTTGTTGTGGTATTTCGTTACCAGCCCTTCCCAGGTCATTACATATGGAATTATGTTCACTTTGCACTTGTAAATCAATGATAACTCATTTGCTATTAACATCAGTTTTTCATTTTCAACTTGAGTTAATAGGTCAAGATTTGTGATTCCAACCTCGATCAGAGTTATTTCATTTTTCTTTTTATCATGTAAGAAGATATCTGGTCTGTCATGTTGTAATTCCTGTATCTACTCGAATCTCGACATTTTCATTTGCTACAACTTCTTGAACGGAATGAGATTTCAATTTTCTTGTCTTCTTAATTCCGAATCTCCTACACAGTGATAAATGTATGCATCTTAATACTTCATTATGCCTTCTCATGTAATCATGACCTAGCATACGGTCGCATTTAGTGGCAAGATGATCTACTGTCTTTGGCACAGCTTTGCAATGTGGGCATCTGACTTTTTCTCCAAAGAATATATTTCTATCCTGAAGGAAGCAATAAGCTCCTTCATCTCTTGCTTCATATTTCCTTTGGTAAGCCATACTGAAGAATCTTTAATGGAGGCAAGTTCATGATCACAGACCCTAAACAACCTTTCGTGAAGTTGTTTGCTTTTAATGTTGGTCATTAGGGATTTAATTTGTGATTCATAAAGAGATTCCTTGGTAATCTCGTCTTCTGTATTATACTTCAATTTTATGTATTTGTCAATTGTTGAGAGATGTGTCTTATTGTCTTCTTCAACCTTAATTATGGCATTACGCCTTAAGGATATACTTCTCGATCTCTCCAGGGAATTCTTTAGTTGGAGGAGCATACTCTCACTCTTATGTTCAATATTGGACATTCCTCTTCCCATCATGGCTCTTGGCAAATACAGCCTTTCTTTGTTTGCTGGCTGCAAGTGGACTTTGTATTCCATTAGTACTTTCCTAATGGATTCATCGAGTTTGACATATTCTTCTGGTTCAAGCTTTAATACTCCTATATGGTAATTAAGTACAGACACTGCATGCTCGTTTATCGCTTTGAATAAATTCTTTGCATTCAGCTTGCTTTCACACAAATTCTTGATTCTTTTTAAAATTTCATTTCTTACTTTTTCAAAAGAATCTTTGGATATTGTGCTACTAGCTGTCTCAATAATTCCCAGATACTTGTAACTCTCTTTACCTTCCAAAAGTGTAGCATCTGATTCACAAACTTTGCTATTGGTAGCGGATTTGGTCTTATTCATTTCCAAACCAATTAGAATCTGTCGTAAGACGGATGACTGTAGTCTTTTCGTGGTTGCCCGGATAAGTAATACTCTCATGTGTGTGAAACTAATAACAGCTTATATCAGAACGTCACGTCACAGCAGACTCATAAAAAGAAAACCCCGAAAAAGGGGAGGTGGGCCGGTGGCGTGTGCAGGAGCGGGAGCGGCATGGATAAAAAAGGGCTTGCCCGAGGCTCGAAAGAGTGGGCTTAGGATTTATTCTAAATGCCCAGGACCTCAGTAGGAGGTTTAAAATTTTCTCCTATAAAGGCACAGGCACTTCTAGTTGAATAAATTTCGTTTTTTCTTTGTTGGTTGCGGATTTGGTCTTATTCATTTTCAAACCAATTTGCTTCAAAGAATGATTTCGTCTCATTCATCATTCTTTGAAGTTCTTCATCAGATTCAACAAGCAATTTCAAATCATCAATAAATAGAAAGTGGTTTGTAATATACATATCAGACTCGGGTTTAACACAGACTTTCTGATTTTTGGCACATAGCTTACGGCTTAGTGGGTACATGCATAAAACGAATAAGAGAGGGGACAGGCTGTCTCCCTGTAAGATGCCACTCTCCAACCTTTTCTCTAGAATTGATTCTCCGTTAAATCTGACATCAACTTTCCACTTTGAAATAGTGTCCTTAAGGAAGCTTGTGATCCACTGAGGGAATTTCAGGCTCTCTATACATTTGATAAGGTAGTCGTGATCAACCGAATCAAACGCCTTTTTGACATCTATCCAGGCAGTTTTTAAAGAGTTGGAATGCTCTTTGTTTATGGCTAGATTTAAAAATGCATGTTCTTTTGCTCCTTGGACCATTCTTATTGCTCCGAGTTGGTTCTCACTCAAAAGACCTCTAAGCTCAACAATGTTCTGCATTACTTGCGTAACAAATTTATTTGTGAGCTTATACAAATTCGACATATAGGTTATAGGCCTGAAGTCTCCTCCTTCTTGAGGTTCTCCTTTGGGAATAAGGTATGTGATACCTTTGTAAAACCAAACATCTTCACGTTTAGAATTCACACAAATGCCTCTGATTATCTCATATAGATTTTCATGAAGAGGTGTCAATTTCTTAATAAGGAAATTATAAACATCGTCTGGACCAGCAGCTTTCCAATTTTGAAGAAGGCTGATGATATTCTGGAACTATTCAAAAGAGGAAAATTTGTCAAATTTCCTACCTTCATCTACATGTTGTCTTAGATAATCTTCGAATTGATCTTGGCTTCTCTCAGTCTCAGACTTGATCCACATATTTGAGAAATAATCTTTGACTTTGAGAACTGGGACATAACTTTTCCTTGAAACCTCACCAGATAAATTTCTATAGAATTGTCTTCTATATAATTCAAAGGAACGGTTTTCTTTGGAGAAGTCTTTTCTCTTCTCATGCATTTCAATCTTTTTCTTATAGATCAAGATCTTTTCCATGATTCGAGAAATTGCCTCAGTACACTCCATTGAATTCCCCAGTTTGAGATTTTCTTGATTCATAAACGTCAAGCATTTTCTCTTATCCTCTTTGGATAGCTTCTCGTTCTTTTGTGACTTACTAAGAACTAAAAATTGTAGATCAAACAAACTATTTGACGTTTATAATTAAATATTATTTGATTATTAATTTCAAAATCCTTGATTTCTATGAAAATTCAGGTAAAGGTTACCCATCTGCTTGATATCATGCATTCTAAATTTCGTACAGATTATGAGGCATTTAATGTTCTTTTTTAAAACATATCGGTTTGTCGTGGCTTTAATCATCTTCTGAATATCATTTAAATCAATCTTGTAATTAACAATCTGATAAATTAATTCAAACAATAAATCTGGAACCCTTAAATGATAATTTTAGAGTTAATGGCGGATTTTATTAGTACAATAAAACCATTGTGTTGTGATCTTGTGTGCTCATTGTATTACTCTATTGTTTTCTTGGTTTCGTTACTGGCGTATTCAATCTTTATCATTTTCTCATACTTTAGCTTCAAAACCTTGAATTTAATTTTTATATCTACGAAAATCAAAACATTTCTATTCGGAATTATTAAGGATTTCATCAATCGAAATATTTCTTTGGCTTTTTCATTATATTTTCCTGATAAGACGCTTATAATGTATGATAAAAGAATTTTAGAAAGTAATAAGAACCTTGTAATATCTAATCATTTATGGGATCTCGATTGGATCTTTATAACAAGAATCATGGAGCATTTCAAGAAATTATCTAGTCTTTTTGTTGTTCTTAAAGTGGGTATTAAAAAGGTTCCACTGATCGGATACATAATTTCTAGCCTTGATTATATCTTTATTACTAGAACTAGAACAACACTATGCTGATTTGATGGAAGAAAATGGAAAACCTCTGCCGTATTATCCCACTCGGGTTTTAGTACCTAAGAATGGCGGGTTTGATGCCATGAGAACCACATTCAATAATTATGATGGGGTAGTCGATTTTACTGCTTTCCCCGATCCTTATAAATATTCTATTTACGATAGTGGCTTCAAATATAAAAAGCTATTTTATGAAAATTCTGAAAAACTCAACTTTCATTTCTTAATCACTTATACACCCAAGAAAGATGTTGACCCTGATTTCCTGATGAATTCATTTGAGAAAAAACAGAATTTACTCGAAGAATATTCTAATTTGACTAATTCTTTTAAAAATGAGCTTCAATTCAAAAATTTTATAGAAGGATCAGACTTGAATTTAGATCTTGACAATTATCAGTATGATTGTATCTCGCTTACGCCTAATTGTTGGTTCCTTCTGTTATTAATTAATATTTTCATTAATTTTTTAATTTATCTTCTTTTAAATCGAATATATAGAATTATTAAATCTGGATGCAAAAAGATCAGGAAAATTTTTATATTTTTAATTATTCAGAAAAGAAGGATTTACTCAAAAACAAAAATCAATTATGAATGATCTGTCCATTAAAATATGAAGACTTTTTTGCTTAAGATACTTTAAAGCGATTTATTATGAATAATTCAATTAATAAGGGTTCAAGTTATAATAGTTTAAGATCACCAATTGTCTTTCAAAGCAATACTTTTGAATAAAAATTTTCTTAAAATAAAATCTTCCTTCTTAATTATTTGTGTCTTTTAAAAATAATTAAAAATTATTTTTTAAACCCCATCCATTCGAAGCTTGACCTTTTGTAAGAATCAAGTCAAACATGGAGGACATTGCCCATTTTACTTAAGCAGTTTAATGGTAATATTTTTATTTAATATTCTAAAAGCTTTTCTTTTTTTTAAGCCAGCTTACTGGTAACAGAATTTATCGAATATAAAATTCAAGTGAGATTGTTGAATATTTCAGTGTAAATAGCATGTTTAAAATATTCTTGAATAAATACATGTTCTAGGCAAAATAAACAATAGAAATTGTACTGGGTGTAGTTATAGAATAGAAAAAGTACAAAATTAATTAATTTCTCTGAATAGTGAATGATCTTAAAAATTTGGTTGTCAAACGGGTTGCTAAAAGACATTAAATGGAGAATACTTGTTCAAATCAAGTAGAAAAGAATAATAAATGTAATCGACCACTCTAAATGAGGGTCAAAACTAATCATGTTCTGACAGGCTTCGACAAATAAGAACAAGTACATGTATAAACATTTACTTGAACCACTAACCATTTTGAAATCAAATGCTATAGAAGGCGACCTTGTCTGTAAAACATTCCACATAGCCATGTTTTACAGACAATTGCAGTCAGATATATTCCTTACTTTCTGAACATATAAAAATTTTTAAAGTGAGTTAAGAAATAAATATCCAATCTTGTAATGTAAGTATAAGGTTTCTGTTCTATAAAGTGCTTATTATATCTCATGACAGTATGAAGATGCTTTCATTTCTTGCTCTATTTTAATGTCATCTCGGATAAGACTATATTCAGGAAATTGAAGCTATATGATCATTGATTTTTTGACAAATTTAAAATAAAATTGTTCTTTTGCTTTAAAATAATGATTTTATAACTTTTTTTTAGTCAAGAAAATTTTGAAGACACAAATATTAAAGCTAAAAAAATTAATTATCAATATTTCAAGATCATTTAATATATAACTGTAAGATATAGAAACAAATAGAATGCATATAATGAAGATATTATATCATGAATAGCAGTAAGATGAACAAAATTATTCATAATTTAAATTGATACCAATTTATTCATCAATAATTCTTCAAGAGACTCTTAGTTAGGCTTAATTATGAAAAACTTAACCACCATGTAATGTAGAAATTAAAATTATGTTGGAATCGTCCTTCAATTTAATGTCTTCATTTAGTTCCAAGTCTTCATTATCGATTAAACAAATAGTTCCATTTCCTAATGTTCCATCATTTTTATAAAAACTCTTTCTTGAAGCTGGAACTGTATTATATATGTGCAGTAAAAGTTTGTGTATGTCAGGAATTACGGCTTGATTTGATTCTACATCAGCTCTATTAATTTCTATTGCATTATCGTTTAGAAATTCATCATCTGCCCCATTGAATCTAACTTTCATGGATTATTTTGAATGAATTTTCTTTAGCTGAAAATTTTGTTCAAATTTATTTTACATAATAGGTTGATGACTGTAAATTAAATAAAAATATAAGGGAATTTTAACACTAAATTATATAAAGGAAAGAAATAATTTTCATACAATTCAGTAGAACAACAGGTATTTTTTATGCAGTGCAAAATCTTGAGATTTTAGACATAATCGTCCCGGATGATGTTTCTTTTGGTTTCAAAATGCGAGCACATCAGACTGATCAGTAATCATATATATTGTACATACATTTTAACAATGCGCTTAGCATTAAGTTAGATTTAATGAATGGCGATATTTATTTAACATGTATTAGAATTATAGTAAAATAAATCAATGCATTACAGCTTTAATGCATACATGATCATTATTCATTTAATTGATTGGTAAAAGCTGAAAAATTTGTATTGAGTAATAACTGGGTCAGTCACAGTAGATTTCTTCTATATCCCATCAACTATTTTTACTATTTTATCCTGCTACTACCCAGTATCTCTATTCCTTGAATGAAACAGATTAAGTGTTGTCCTGCAAACTATCGACTGGATATACGTCTTAGATTTTGCTTTTAGTCCTATCTCTTCTCAATATCCTATTTGTTACTTTATTACGAAGATTTTCAGGTCAAACATGAATATTTTTCATATTAAAAATAAATGCTTGATGCTTAATTGTGATGATTGCATTTGCTCAAGTCATCTTATATTAATTGATCACCTAGGGTCATTAACAATTACACATTGGTGAGTTTTCTCTGTTATTTTTAGAAAATTCTTCAAACCTCTCGTTTCTAATGTTCTTATAGCTTCCGATCTTCTATCTATTTTCCAAGTACCGGTTTGATATCTTTTTGCCGTACTAGATATATTTTATAGTATTTCATTGTGTTCTGTGTTTCAAGTACTGAAACTTCTTACATTCTGAACTAAAATAATGTGGCTTTTCTTCAGGTATATCTTTGTTGATTTAAAGGAAAAGGATTATTTTGTTAAATAGTCATTTATCAATTGACATAGAATTATTTTTATCTAGATTCTTCGATCCATAATTTGGTTTAAAAAAAAAGTAATTTATTTTCACTATATTGCTATAACTAGTGAGTGATTGGTGAAAATCTTATTGTCAAACGGATTGCTAAAAACTCCATCCACGAGGGATGGAGGAAACTTGGCACAGGCCAAGATCGGAAAAACACTCAACGGATCATTCTAAATTCAGGGCTAAGTCTAATCATACCCTGGCGGTTTTTGATAACTAGAGGCAACAGATATGTTTATACCCAAAGTGGAATGACTTTATGTCCATGCATAAACGCTTTCTTAAACCACCCAGCATTTTGAGACCGAACGCCACACAGGACTCCAATGTGTCGTAAACATTATACCTCTACCTCCGCATCAGACATGCTTTACAGACAACTGCAGCCTGCTGTCTTCCTTATTTTTCAAATTCATAAAAATTTTCACAAGGAGTTAAGAAAAAGATTGCCAATCTCTTAATGGAAGCACTATAAAATGTTTATTATACCGTAAGACAGTATTGAAGATGCTTTCCTATCTTGCTCTAGTTTAAAGTCATCTCGGACTAAAACGGAATGACATAATTTACAAATAAAGTCAGTCAAAGACGACTTTTCGTAAAAATGCGTCTTGTGGGAGTCGAACCCACGGCGACAGATTGGCAACCTGTAATTTTACCACTAAACTAATAACGCTTGATTAAATCGATTATATTTTATATGATACTTATTGATGTTCTTAAGAATTCTGAATTTATTCAAGGATAAGAATGTTACATTGAAGTTTTAGCTGGCTTCAAATTTTTAATATTATGAAATCACAAAAGCAAAATTTTGTTCGAGATGGCACTGAGTAGAGCAAGATAGCAAATCATTTGAACGCAGTCATGTTGTATACCATATCTTTTATAGTGTTGAAAATTGGATATTCTATTATAGATCTAGTTAGTTTTCTCTATGTTTAAAAATAGCCAGAACTGTAATTTTCGGTACTACAAGTCTGCTGTTAGGAGGTAGTGATTGTGTGGTTTCGGTTACAAAGTGGGTTGTGTTTTTATATTGGGTGATTTAATAAAATAACCACATTTTGAGTATAAAACATATATTTTATTCTAACTATCGAAGATCGGCAGGATATAA
>JAWNLH010001231.1:0-39793 GCA_035042485.1 Drosophila cyrtoloma | reverse complement strand
TTAAACGGACTACGTCTTGAAAAAAACAGTTTTCTAAATTGTTCAAATTGGCATAGGCTGAGAACAGATAAAAATAGAATTTCCAAATTCTGGGGGAGACGTGATGATTTATAAATGAATTTGTAGCTGAAATAAGCAATGAGTAATGGCTGAAAGGATAATAATGCTTATTATCGTTTGAGATTCCTTTCATATTCGAGAAAAATGTGAATAAATATTGCTCTTGACTATTACACGAAACACTAGCATGTTTTGAAACAATAACATTGATGGACCGGATTGCTTCTTCAATAAATGGATAAATATGTGTAATAATAGGGCAATTCATTTTCTTTTTATAATTGGAAATGCTGATCGGGCTTATAAAATTCAATTGAAAGGTACTGCGAATATTTTCCTTGGGCATCATCTCTAGGATTAGTTTATCATCATCCTGTTTGAATTGATAAACCTTTTCTGAAATCTGATTGTTAGAGTTCTGTGCACAAAGACACAAATTGCTGAATATCCAAATACTGAGTACTATAACAAAATACTTAGATTGCATGGGATTAAGGTTAAGTTTTTTTAAATATAAAATTTTTGATCAAAAGTTTATGATTAGAATTTATCATCGAAGAAATATAAATGGCAGCTGAAAACTTTTTGTTGATATAATGTTTAAGAAGAAAGGAAAATGGTCTATTAATTTAGCAACGTTGCCGATTCATCATACTTGTATGCCTTTCTAATTAATTGAGTTGTCCTTCGGATCTGAGCCGAACAAAAAATCTTGTTTTTCCTGATTTTTTATCCAACAGATTTTGATTGACATTCTTAAATTAAAAATTAAATTAAATTGCCTTGAGAATAAATAGAAATCACAAGAATGTTTAGATCATTACAGCAAAGTGAATTCGAACCATTGATTTTAACCATTAAATCAACAAGTGAAATTAATATATAGTGTTTAATAGTTACCAATTTATTATTTAAATTCTCCTGTAATAAAATTTATGTAATGGGTAATGTAATAAATACAATTACCATTCGATCGATTACATATCAGGTCTTTTATGTATACCTGATGATTTGAGCACTAGCTGCTAACGACTCTTGGGTTGTACGCCTCTTCAATATCCCGTCGTCTTTCAAATAAAATAGACTTTAGAGGCTTTATCCTTAGAATAGACTGGCTGTACTATATGATTTTAGGCTAAATTACTTTCTCTTGAGTATCCATATTGTGCCATTTATTACCAGCCCATTACATATGGAATTATATTCGCTTTGCACTTCTAAATTAATGATGATACATTTACTTTTAAATCGTATTTTCTAGTTTTTTCATTTTCAACTTGAGCTAAAAGATCAAGGTTTGTGATTCCAACTTCGATCTGAGATATTTTATTTTTATCACATGAGAAGATATCTGGTCTATCATGCTTCTTTTAATGTCCGACGTAAGGCCACAACTTCTTCATGAAAACAAAAGCCGTAAAAGAGGGAATGTGGGACCCTGGTGGCCGTAAGGCCACCCACAGGTCACCACATGCGGGAGCAGCATAAACAAAAAAGTGCTCACACAAAGCTCCAAAAAGTGGGCCTAAGATTTATTCCAAGTGCCCTTGCAGGAGATTAAAATTTTCTCCTTTAAAGAGACAGGCGCTTCTAGTTGAATAAACTGGGCAGAATCTCTCGTGAGACGGATGACTGTAGCCTTTTCGTGTTTGTCCAGATATGTAACACACCTATGTGTGTGAAACAAATAACAGCTTATATCAGAATGTCACGTCACGTCACAGCCAGCCGACTCATAAAAAGAAAACCACCCCGAAAAAGGGGGAGGTGGGCGGATGGTATACATGCGTGTGTGTGGGCGGCATGAATAAAGAAGGGCTTGCCCGAAGTTCGAAAGAGTGGGCTTAGTATTTGCTCTAAGTGCCCAGAACCTCGGTAGGTGGTTTAAAATTTCCTTCTATAGAGGCACAGGCGCATCTAGTTGAATAAATATATCTTTTTTGGAAAATTGTAGTCAATGAACATGTCAAGATTCGAGTAGATATAAGAAGCAAAAAAAGCGAGATTTACTAACTTGGAGCGCCCGTGTCATTACTGGAGAAATCTTTAATCATCTTCCAGGGGACTTGGTGCAAATCCTAGGCTCACTTTTTACAGGTGCATGTTGATCTTCTGGTCCCATCTCCTCTTTTTCTGTGCTATTCTTTTTGTAAGGAGGCTATTTTCTTTCTAAAAGAGCCCTCTCTTGGGGAAGATAGAATGAATGATAAAAAAGAAGTCAATGAATATCAATGAGTTCAATCAACATTGTTGTGATGAATAATAATGTTTACTATTTCATTGGTTTATTAGGCTAGTTTGTTGATGGGTTTAATAACCGGGCAGAATCTGTCGTAAGACGGATGATTGTAGCCTTTTCGTGATTGCCTGAATATGTAACATGCTCATGTGTGTGAAACTAATAACAGTTTATATCAGAACGTCACGTCACAGCCGCCCCCTCATAAAAAGAAAAATCCCGAAAAATGGGGAGGTGGGTTGGTGGCGTGTGTGCGGGAGCAGAGCGGCATGGATAAAAAAGGGCTTGCCCGAATCTCGAAAGGGTGGGCTTGGGATTTGCTCTAAGTGCCCAGGATCTCGGTAGGAGGTTTAAAATTTCCTCCTATAGAGGTACAGGCGCTTCTAGTTGTTTCGTTTTGTTTTTCAGAGGCACAAGCGCTCCTAGTTAATAAATCTAGTTTTTTTTTATTAAATTACATTCACGGCAAAGAGTATTTATGAATCTAAACAGACATATTTGCAGTAAACAATTCTTTTAACATAAATCACTTTAATAATGATCGTTATTATCTTCAGGCAATCAGAAACCTTTATGATTCAAGTTTAAAATTTGGGGGATAAAACAAGAAACTTAGTTGATAGATTTGAGTTTTTAATAAACATCATTCTTATCGGATGGGTGCATTCTTAAAGCATTTGAATAACATTTACACCAAACAAAGCTCGAATTTGTAATGTCAAAAAATTATTTTAGGATTGCTCAAAAAAACTATATATTAATGGGTTCTCAGCCAATGAACTTTAGAAATCAAATACATTTGCATGAACATAGTGTATCTGGGTATACTCGCCAGAATTCATGATATTCTATAAATAGTGATATAGATTGATTAAATATTTATTAATGCTATTAAGGTTGTTTATCAAGATACATATTCAGGTTTTGAATTATTTGATCCAATTCTTCCTCTAGGTTTCTATCATCTTTGATACTTATTGGATTTGCAGATTCTGGATGATTTTCAACTTGATTATCAATTTCGATTGTATTATGATTTTCCTGATTCTGAACGATCGGAATTGCCTCGACTTCAATCACAGATTCTGTTCTCTGATTTTCTTGGATCATGCGTAAATGCTCACCTATTTCAAGCCCGATATCTGAGTGCTCAAAATCTTGAACCTCCTGATCATCATCAATCGATGAACGAACGTCGAAGCTTTCACTCTTTGACGCTTTCTTAAACCACAACTTGAATAGTTCAATAAGAGCTTTGGGAAATTCAATAGAAAAATAGATCAAATAAAGAATTTCAATCCAGATTTGAAAGTAAATCTTAAACCTTGGAAAAAAGGGAAAATTAAAGTACCACGCTAAAAGGGTCGATAATGGTGAAATTAAGATAATGAAAGCCACTGAAATTCCACAAATTCGATTAAATCTGCTTGTGAAATAGACCTTTACGTGCCTATATCGACAATTGAAATATACGAAAACTATGAAGAATAACGCATTAAGAATAATCCAGAACCAAAAGAAAAATCTCTTGAACACTTCACCACCGAATCTAGAGTCAGTGTAGACACTAAGAAGCATATAAATAAACGAATAAGCTTTCAGCAATGGAAATATCATGAATGCCGCGCCTGATATAATGCTTAGTGTTTTGAATTCTCCTGTATGTTTTAGGTAAGGATAGACAACTGAACATACTAGAACCGAAGCTAACAAAATTGATGCAATTATTGCACTTTCACGCCTAGTGTAGTCTATAATTACATCATAAGCTTCCAAAGTTTCATTGATTATATTCATGGGATAAACTTTTTTATTGCTTTTAAGGCAAAATTGACAGGTGTCAAATTCAAGTGAATTGATATCATAAAATTTTTTGAGATTGATACAGAAATGGAATTACATATTTTTGTGATAATACTCTCAAATTTAAATTCAAGTGAGAAAATAAAACTTTGATTCATGTAGATCAATTTTGAATAATTTAAAATATTCTGTACGGGAAATAAAAAACAATAGAATTTTGAAGGATTAAATGAATTTTTAAGAAAGAACAAAAGGCTGTCAAATCATATTTGAGTTAACTGAAAAGAAACCTAGGAAGTATAAATACATGTTATGAATGAATATGAGATAACTCCCTAATATTTCATGGAGCAAAAATACAAATTCTAAATGAAAAAATCAACATTTATTTCGATTCTCATACGCAGCAACATTTAAAATTTTGCTTTACACCTAATAATAGAAAGATTATATTTGACTTGTTGATTTTGCCGAATTGTACATTTAAATCTTGAGAATTAGAGACATAATTTATTTAACGAATTCCGTATTTATTTCAACAATTATAAATACGAATGGTTCTTGATCAATCATTACATCTCATTAGTTGCTTTTATAATTATCGACTTTACATTGAGCTATCAGCAATCAGCTATATAAACCAATGAAGTTACAAATACTTAAAAAAAACGAAACAACTAGAAGCGCCTGTACCTCTATATAGGAGAAAATTTTAAATCTCCTACTGAGGTCTTGGGCACTTAGAACAAATCCTAAGCCCACTCTTTCGAGCAAGCCCTTTTTTATCCATGTGGCTCACGCACACACCACCGGCCCACCTCCCATTTTTCGGGATTTTTCTTTTTATGAGTCTGCTGTGATGTGGCGTTCTGATCTAAACTGTTATTGGTTTCACACACATAAGTGTGTTACTTATCCGGGAAACCACGAAAAGGCTACAGTCCTCCGTCTCACGATAGATTCTGCCCAGCGCTTGTATCTCTACAGAGGAAATTTTTAAACCTCCTACTGAGGTCTTGGGCACCTAGAACAAATCCTGAGCACACTCCTTCGAGCATCGAGCAAGCCCTTTTTTATATATTCATCCGGCCCACCTTCCCCTTTTTCGGGATTTTTCTTTTTATGAGTCGGCTGGCTGTGACGTGACGTTCTGATATAAACTGTTGTTGGTTTCACACACATAAGTGTGTTACTTATCCGGGCAACCACGAAAAGACTACAGTCATCCGTCTCACGACAGATTCTGCCCAGTGTGATAACTATGAGCATAATAAATTTTCTATATCCAAAATGGAATAGCGTTGTTTCCATTCCATAAATACACGCCATACAGGACGACTATGTATCGTAAATACTCGAGAGTTGCACCTCTATCTCCCATATAGTGCTGCAGACAACTGCAGTCTTCCTAATTTTAAAACTCATAAAAATTTTCAAGAAGTTAACAAAGAGATATCCAATTTCTTAATGGAAACACCACATTTCTGCACTATAACGTACATATTATACAGCAAGACAGTGTGAAGATTCTTTCCTTTGTTGCTCTAATCTAATCTCATCTAGGATCTCATGAATAATTGCATCGACAATTGGTGGCAATGGGCACTTTTTTAACAATTAATTTGTCATAAATAATAAAAGTTCAATGATATTTTAAACGTTCATAGTAAACTTCAAGATTTGATGTTATGATCTTGAGCCAAGTTTGAAAAAACTCCTGGTTATTATCATATATCTCGTTACCTTCTCTTCGATGCCTCTAGAAAACTAGTTTAGTAACTAAATTATTATTAATTAAGACTACATTTGTGCCTTGGTAGATGAAGATTTAACCGTTTTCTGTTTATTGCAAATGTTTTTATGAAACTTAGAATTTTTGTAAATTACCTTATAATTAATTGGATAATCGTTACTTCATGAATAAAGCTTTTCATATAGTTGATTATATATTTTTATAGTTAACTTAAAGCATTCTTCTAAGTAAATCAGCAAAAGAAAATATCAGGTTTTTTATAGTTAAATTGTTCAATCTGACTAGTTTATCTCCACAATTAGATTTTAAGCTTTCATGATCCAATCTCTCACTAAAATATCAATTCATGTTTAATCCCATTGTAATATTAATACTTCACTTTATAAAACTTCAAATTCCCTTACTCTTATTTTATTCTGAAAATTTTTAAATTAAAATTTCACAATTTTTTCCTTTGTAATCAATTATGCCTTTTATATACTTTGACAAGATCAAGTTTACTTCAATAAAGAAATTAAGCAGGCCTTTTGAAATAGTGCTTCTCTACTCTATGCCAACATTTTTGCAAATTTATTTTACACCCTAGGATGCAGAATAAGATGAACATTCTTCCAAGTGATGACAAGGAAATGAATAACAAGATTACCATTATGAATTCGGGTATAAAATTGCATTCAATTGTGAAATTCGAGCTTGTATCTGCCACGGATGGAAAAACGATCATCTCTGATTTCATTGAACTTGATGCACCCGGAAAATCTAAAATTTTTGAAAATTTAAGTTTATGCGAAAAAGCCGTATTTCAAAACAAGGAAATAGTTGATGAAAGCGCAACTGCCTGTGACTCTAGAATAAGAGAGATAGGTAGAAATATAGCTGCCCAAGAAAGTGGCGTGACTCCCAATACAAGTGAACCATCACAATCATTCATTCCCACTTTTATTATTTCAAAGAAAGCAGAAAATGACTTGATTTTCAATCACAGAATAATAAACAAGAATGAGTTCAAGAATGATTTTATTTTTAAGATTAAACCAGGAAGCAAAAGACCAAAAATAGTAGATTCCCCCTTTAAATCCCCAACAACAAATAAATCTGTAAATTTAAAAATCAAGATAATTGAGAAGAACTTTGAGACTGACCCATTGATGAATGAGATCATAACTCAAAATATAGATGATAATAGACAAAAAAGGAAAAGTTCTGTTTTGGCGGACATGAAAATCAAAAAAGTTTTGGAATTGCAAAATGAACCATTAACGATGGTTAGGCAAATAGATGAATTCAATAAAAAAGTTTTCTGTGGAATATCAAGCAAGGCGAAGGTTGAGGAAGAAAAAGATTCTTTTTTGTCTGAGATTATAAATTTTAGTAGAAATAAAAATGTTTTAATCGAAAAGACAAATTCACCAATGAAAACCAAGGAATTTAAGCCTTCGAAGTTGAATCCTAAGTTTTTCATCGAGAATATTGAGTTTGATGAATACACACAAGAAGAAACAGAAGTTGCATTGAATTCAGATGATATAGAAGATTACAAACAAAAAACAAAGCAATATCTAAAAGACAAGGAATTAAATACAAAGGCTAATGAAGGTTATAAATTTATTAAACTTAAAGTCAAATCCATTTTGGGTTTGTTCAGGCCTGCATCAACATTTTATAGCTCAAGCAAAAGAAAAAGGCTTGTTTCATTCCAGTTGAATAGAAATACATCACCTCACAATTCCATGGGAAAAATAACTCCTATTTTACAACAATCGAGCCAGGTGAATGATTCCGAATTGATCTATGATTCAAGGGAAGTGGAAATTATAAATAGGATAGATTTATCAACTGATTTCGGGGATGACTTTATATTTCAAGCGTAGATTTCTAGATAAAATAAATTTTTAAGCTTACTATTTGATTTCCTTTATAAAAGCCTTGTTATATTCTTTTCAATTGGATTTTATTGTATTTTAAATAGTAAATTTCTAAGAGATAAATTGTTCGTTGAATTTATTTATTAAATGTATAGAATTACAAAAAGAATTTAATAGATATCTTCTAAACTTTGGTTGCTAAAGCTTACCATATTAGTTGGTGCTTTTGTTGTGGGTTTATCCTGTTATGTACTGGTGATAATACCTGAAATCATAAAATATGTGGTATTTGGGCTGACAATGTATGTTCTTCTGGGCTCTATTTTAGTTGCCTAATATTAATTAATTTATCCACCAGTACATTAAAGAATGAACATATTCTCATTGATAGACAATTATTTTAATCATAAAGGTTTTCATTATTAATACTTTTAAAATATATAATTTGGCCAAGCCATTTATAAACGTTAAGATTTGTAATAACGAATTACTTTAAATTTGGGATAAATCAGCCAAGCCCAAGCATCCACTTATATTTTGATAATTACGAGCACGATATATGTTTTATATCAAAATGTAATTTTCTTTTGCCATATATAACACGTTTTTAAACGAACCATTATTTGTAAACCAAACTCTATCTTAAACAAAAAAGGTCTGGAAATACTCGAGCATAAGCGTTACAGACCATTGTAGTCTTTCTTATATCTTTATATAGGCACAATTTTTTAAGGCATTGATTAAAAGCCAACTAAAATCTTAATGAAAAATTCCTTTTCTGTGCTGTATAATGCATAAATATTATACTACAAGGCTACAACAAAGCAATGTACATTTTCAATCCAGTTTGCAGTCATCTCTGACATGATTTAATTCTTTAAATTAATTATCTTATCTTATTTTAATAAATCATTTTATAAAAACAGTTAGTTCAAGTAAAGATTAAATGTATAGAATGAATTATACTTTATAGGATTATATATGAATCTTTGTGGATATTACAAAAATTGTAATAGTTTAGTTTTCAAGACCTAGACTTAATAAAGAATGGTTTGTAAATTAAAGATCAGCATCCGATTCAATACTGATTTAAGTATATTAAATGATAAATTAAAACTGTTTAATCGTTGATTTATCAAATAAATATGATTGAAATATCAAATAGTTTCAAAATGTAGCCAAAACTGGTATTTTTCTTGTATTCTAATTTGTAGCGTCTAATTGGAGCAAACTGTTAAAAAACCAATGAATCGCTCAACTTAGAACCTTAAATACAATAAAGAACCTGCCTAATCTTAATGGGCTTAAATATATTTAATCAGTGACTTAAAATTCCATTTAAAAACCAGTTAAAAATAAAGCTTGCTTCTACATTGTGATCGAACAACCTTACAACACCAAGTTTAATAGGTTACATGGATATAGAATACAACTAAATGTTATAAGATTTAAATTTTTTAATTAACCTCAAAATTTAAAAGCTTCTTATTGAAATCACGAAAATTTTTAAGAATTTGACAGGATTAAACTCACAATAAAAGCTGAACCTAGGGTAAGTTCGACTCCAACACAATAACATAAATGAATAGTAAAATGTATGATTAATTTGAACCCCCCTTCATCATAAAAGCAGAAACCTAACACCAAGAATCTGTCTAAACGTGGTTGAAAAGTAGACATGCACAGACAAATATAAAAAAGTCACTGTAAGATTTGGCTTAGAAATTGTTTAGTAAGCACAAGCCTGAATTACCAGGAGATCACCAATTGCAATAATTCTGAATGATCAATGGGGATACGGCAGAATGAAGTTAGCCGATTTCATAAAATAAATCAAAGTATTAATAATGAAACTTTCAAGTCAAAAAATCATCTTTCTTTAAGATATCCATCTTCTTGCTTATAGAGTTATTATAGCCTCAAGGCTTCTCAGTCTGATTTACCACTTAATCATAAGACAAAAACTCAAATATTTTTAATGAATTATACTAGCCAGTAAAAGATCAATTCTGAAATTAAGTAAAAATTTTATTATCTTCGTTAAAAACGAAATTTATTCAAATGAAGCATATATACCCTTCAAGAGAAAGATTTCATCCTCTTCAAATCTTTAGTCAGTACACTTTTTTAAATTTGATGTTGTAAAATAACTAAAATTTTTAAGATCGGGTTCGAATCCCGTGTCTGAAATAATTTGGATCTAATCGTAAAAAGCTATAAAGTAGAACACTTACTACTTCAGTACAAAGTTGCTGGACGGAAAGTTTTGAGATTCATGATAAATAATCTGTGAATTTTGCTTGTAGGATTTATTTAATAGAAAAGTAGATGGCAACTTACTTTTCACAGCCTAGTTATCTGTTAGACATCAACTCATCAATAATTTATTTAGACTTGTTAATTTTTTATTAAATAATAAATATTTTAGGTTATTAGCCACGTTTATTTAAAAATCAATGCAAATCTTTCAGTCAATTGGCATCGAGACACCTTGAAATTAATATATTCATCATCTTCCTTCTAAATGTCACACTGTTTGGTTTAAAAGCTAGTCAATAACTTAAATTTAAAGGAAATCTATTTTCATTAAAAATTTGATCAAACAGGATGAATTAAATCAATATTCCAGCAATTGATCAAGATTTTATAGAATAACTTTAGTCAAGTGATTTCCTCAAGGTTTCACAGGTATCCTTAGTTATAAAAATTCAAATGAAAATTTTTCAAGTAATTAAACGGAAAAAACGTTTTTTAGAATAAAAAGCAAACAATGAAATATTATGAAATCAGATTTGAAAGAAAAATAATAATTCTAAAAACATGCCCATGACACGTGTTATTGCTGTTATGAGTGGAAAGGGTGGGGTCGGAAAGACCAGCACTGCCGTGATGCTTGCAACAATATTGTCCGAGAACTCTAAGACAATCATCATTGATTTTGATCTTTGTGGACCCAGTGTTTTTAGAGCTCTTGGTGTTAACGGTAAATTAATAAAAACAGAATCAGGATTTAAACCAGTAAAATTTAATGAAAATTTGGATTTGCTTTCATTTGGATGTATTCTTGAGCCAAAAGATGCTGTAATTTGGCGTGGAAGCAAAAAATTGATTTTTTTCGAATTATTTTATAATTCAGTAGTGAACTATGATTATGTTATCATAGACACACCGCCAGGAATATCTGAAGAGCACGAATTTCTTGTTAATAAAGACATCGAAGTTGTCCTTGTGACAACACCACAGAACATGGCATTAAGCGGTGCTCAGAGATGTATCGAATTTTGCAAGAGTAAAAATGTGAAAATTCTGGGAGTTATAGAAAACATGAGTGGTGTCAAATGTGTTTGTTGCAATCAAATAGATCATCCCTTTGGAAGTAAAGGTGGAAAACTTCTCTGCGAAGAATATTCTCTACGATTCCTGGGTGACTTGAATATTGAATCCAAATATGCCGAGATAATTGATACAGGAATTAAGAACTCTGACTATAAAAATACAGCTGCATATGACACATATAAAAAGATTCTATATAATTTGGAAATAATTTGAAGGGTTCTGAGTAAAATAGGTAATAGGTTTATAGTTAAGAATATGAATACGAATAATATTGTTAATATAGAAACTAAACCTCTTTGCTTTCTTCATTCTGAGAGTTATTATTATTAAAAAGCAGCTTGAATCAATAATAAGTGCTGGTTTTAATTAAATCTGTTATGATTTATTCTGTCCTTTCACGAGAACCTAGATCTGCTGTAAAAAATAATAGGAAATATTTTGCAGATTAATGATTTCATTCTTACAAATAATTGATTAAATCATCAGTAAGTTTTAAAATAGAATTTATTTAATGGGTAATCTAATATTTACTCTTTGATTGATTCCGTGTCAAGTCTCTTATCTACACCCGATGATCTAGGCACTAATTGCTCAAGACTCATATGGTTATTTGCCTCTTTAATATTCTAGAGTCTTCTTGAGTACAATAAACTGGATGTACGCTTCGACTTTAGGCTCAATTCCTATCTCTTTACTATACTTGCTGTGATGATTTGTTACCAGGTCATTACTTATGTAATTATATTCACTTTTCACTTGTTAATCAATAATAACTCGTTTGCTATTAAATCGTATCAGTAAGTTTCATAAATATGAAATTGTATAATGAAAAGTCAATATTAAATAAATATCTATGTTTTAATGAGAGGTAGAGCGCAATCGTGTGTTCATTTAAGGCATTTGGTTTTCATCATATGATGTAACTACATTTAAAATTATTGATTTAGATTTAATTATTTTAATTAATTGAAGATGTTGTTGAATTCAAATTCTGATGAAACAAGCCTAGGTGATCCAGTTGGAAATATGTACTTCAAGCATCAAATTGCATTACAATAAATTAGCTAGTTGGTTTCATTTTAATTTCGAAATTATTTAGAAAATTCTAATTGATAAGCAATGAATATTCAAATTTGCACAGAGAAGATTTAAAAAAGACAATGAGATGAAGATTGATATATATTTATATGGGAAGTAGAGTTGTTTTATCTATTCAGTGTAGAAATCGTTCCTTGGCTTAAGGAACAAATACCCAGTAACCTTGCCTTGAAGAGTAACAAATTTATTCAACAAGAAGAACCTGTATCTTCCAGTAGATAGTTTCAATAACCTTAAAAATCGATAACCTATACGCTTTAGAAGAGCCACTTTTTACATGCAGTCTCCACGTGCGATCTTCCCTTGAAGATTTTAACTGACATTCACATCGTTCAACATTTAATATTAAGAAGAAAGGTTACGAAGCCTAGAAATAATAACTTTGGCATGTGAGAATAACTAAACTGATTTAATTTATCAGTGTAAAAATATTTAGAGCAAAGAGATTTAATAAATACTAGCTTTTTAAATTACAGTTTGTCTTCGTCTTCCACAAACGGACAGTTCCATTGAGTGTTCATTTGTATGTTATAACAGTCACTGCTCTCTCCTCGTGGAGTAATAAATTGTCAGCAAGTAATCAGGGAGAAACACTCAAAAAATAACCTTTAAATCACCTAAAAAAAAAGTAATTTATTTTCACTATATTTCTATAGCTAATGAGTGGTCGGTGAAACCCTTATTATCACACGGGTTGCTAAAAACTCCACCCACAAGGGATTGAGGAAACTTGGTCCAGGCAAGATCGGAAAAACACTCAACGGATCAATCTAAATTCAGGGCCAAGCCCTATCATACCCTGGTGGGCTTCGATAACTAGGAGCAACATATATGTTTTATACCCAAAGTGGAATGGCTTCGTGTCCATATATATACATACTCTTTCTTAAACCACCCGGCATTTTGAAACCAAACGCTACACAGGACTCCTATGTGTCGTAAACATTACACCTCTACCTCCTACATCAGACATGCTTTACAGACAACTGCTGCCTGCTGTGTTCCTTATTTTTCAAATTCATAAAATTTTTCACAAGGAGTTACGAAAGAGATTGCCAATCTCTTAATGGGTGCACCAATTTTCAGCACTATAAAGTGTTTATTATACTGCAAGACAGTATGAAGATGCTTTCCTTTCTCGCACTAGTTTAAAGTCATCTCGGGCCATTTAAATCACCTAAAATATAAGTTTATGCCAGTGTGTATAAAAGGTGAATCAAATGTAGCAGACGATTTTAATCGTTATATAGAATAAATAAAGGCTTGTAGAACAACCATAAAGAAGGAAATCTTGAATGCACTGAAGAAACAAGAATGAAATTTTTAAAAAATTACCTTAAAATTCTAGCAGAGATCAATGAATTGCAAATTAATGAAAAATATCGGCAAAGAAACCATAAATTAAACTGGAAAATGACTAATTTGTTGAAAATCAGTGAATTTTTCAGTGAATACAAAAAATAAAATTATAAGAATACAAAGGCCGAATGAACTATTGATCTATGATCTATGGGGAAGATTCCCTAAAAATCAAGAGGTAAAATTATATCGTGTCTGTTAATCACTCCACATAATGAAAAGAAATAATACATTAATGATAAATGAGAGAATCTATAAAAGAAATAGTAATGCAAAGCATAGAATACATTCAAAAATTATCAGGGATTTTAGATTGGATTTTTAATTGAGGTTTTTAAAATTATAGATTTGAATTGATATATACAGCTTTTCAAACCATTATGAAACACTAAGTTTAAGCTAAAGAAATAAAAACACCTTATCTATTAAATCTTAATTCTTAAACGATCACAATAAATAATTTTACATCAAATAGTCTACATGAAGATAGTTAAACAGATGATGATAATGACCACAGTTACATCTTTCAAGACAAAATTTCCTGATATTGTCAAATAATTAATTTTCTTGAAGTTACTAAATGTAGCTAAAATATATCAAATTGATGCATAGTATATATCAATTCAATTATAAAATCACATTGCAGCAGTATATTAATATAAATTTGGATTATTGAAATAGATTAAAAGTACTGCTTGGTGGTTTCAAATCATCTACTTTCTACTGAATATAAGTAAGACTTGCTGAAATCATTTTATTAGATTTAATTCTGATAACAGTTCGTTCTAGAATATATTTGGCTGCTCTAATGATACATATTAAGCCTAAATATAACGAACAATATTAACAAATTATGAATTCTTTTTAATTAATATATTAATCTTCAACTGAATGGTTTTAAAGCAAAATATTTAACTAAATCTAATACAAAGAATTAATGTTATTGAGAATAGTTAGCAACAAAATTGATTCTTCTTTGGCTTTTTAAAGCGCATTGAGATTGGAATCTTATTGTTTTCACTGGGAAGTAGTTCAGCAATTTCATTAAACATTTTCATAACATTTTCACCTGTTTTGGCACTCGTTTCATAAAATCTAATTCCTTCCTTCTTCGCAAATTCCATTCCTGTTTCTGAAGATATAACGGCTTGCGATGTAAGATCCATCTTATTAGCAACAAGGACCTTTAGAAATTCCTTTGGTTTGTCATACTTCAACTCCTCTATCCATTTTTTCGCGGTTTCGAATGATTCTAAGGAAGTGACGTCATACACTATCAATGCAACTTGTGCACCTCTATAATACATAGGAATTAATGAGTAATATCTCTCTTGTCCTGCAGTGTCCCATATTTCATATTTTACTGCAGTTTTGTTTCTAAAAAGAGTCTTAGTTAGGAAAGAAGCACCGATTGTACTCTCTTCGTTGACGTTAAATTCATCTTTTACAAATTTCAATACAATTGAAGACTTCCCAACGGAAAAATGGCCAAGAACTACCATTTTATAAACATTTGTTTTCAGATCGTCGACAATGTCCATTCCTATCCTGTTTTTTGGTTTACTTAAAGGTATTCTGAAACTGTTTTAGTTTGAAACATCCTTGGATTAATTGTCAGAACCTAATATTTGAAAAAAATCTTGGTAAATATTTAATCAAATTAGTGTCTTTGAAATATAATAGTGTAAATTATTTGTGGGAATCGATAAATAAAATTAATTAATTTATGTGTTGCAATGTTCGAGAAACAATCAAGCCATTTTTGTTTTTATTGAATATCATGCCATTCTCTGTCTATAAATATAATTGCTTTCATAGAATAAAAATTTTTAATGATATTTTTTATTTTTGAAATTGGGATATTAGTAAATATCTACAATTTTAATTAGCTCAATATTGTACATATAAGATCGATTTACTTAACCTTTGACATACTCTATTATTTTGTGTATGCATTCAATCCTTTAATTAAGATCTAGATTTTACATATTTCGTCACCTAGAGATTCACATGTAGCTGGATAATATTTGTTCGCATTAGGATCTTCCTTTCAAAACATCATGCCAGCGTTTTCATTTTTAACAATTTTTTGGCTTAGGTTTTCCATCTGTCTCATGTTCTATCCTTAGAAAGGTTCTTTTCGAGCATAAGAAATTCATCTAAATACATTTTATTTTTGTATTGCAATAGATCAATATTGATCTGAATTGACATATAATTGTCTAGTCGGTCATTTCAGCGTAAGACTAACGATTCAGAGTAAATTCAGATAATTACTTATGACTATTCATAATCATTCATCATCATATTTGTATTCATTCATTTCATATTTCTGTTAACCTATCAGAAACTATACTTTAATAAGTTTTGTGTCAGTTACTATTACTTTTCGTAGTGTATGGTCAATCTAAAGCCTCCAGCTGCTATTTTTTTGAAGAATTATCTTCATTATTAATCATCTGAAGAAAATCATATCCCCACACCTTTATTAATAAACTGCTATGGATTTTTTCCTGGGCACCGACAATTTTTAAATCACTGGGCACAATCAAACTGCAAATTTTACAATATATCAACTTTGAATTTTTATTTTCAACATGCTTATCAGTTATACTAGTGATTGTCCTAGCTTAATCTCTTCCATTTCACTATAATTAGTAAACTTGTAACTCAAATAATACATTTCAGAATAAAGAAAATAACTGATATATGTTATTCAGTATACCAATCTCCTTCATTGGATGATTACTATTTCGTCAGGTTTTGATTCGGATGCAAAAGCTTTAGGTACTTGGATTAAGACTTATATTCCACTACGAACTTTTGAATTCAAACGTTATCAGAATACATTAAAAATAAGATGTCTTTTTAAAAAAGACAATTTAATAATATTAATATCATTAAACTAATGTCAAATAAGACATATTTAATATTTCATTCACTTATTTATAGGTCCTTTAATCAATCATATTGTCATTGGTGTGTATCATTGCTATTCTTTAATTCGAAGTTACTTATTGAAAGCTGATACTGTAATGATTAAAGCATGAAATACCTTTCTGAATATTAGTCGGTGAATCCTCATACGATATTTAACTTTATCGAGATTTATATTGGGAAGCATGTGTGAATATAATAATCTAAACCGTAATGAATGCAGATGAAAACCCACACTCCCTAAATTCCGAGGCCATCATATTTTGCCACATTTAACATGAGAGTTTACTGTCATCCAATTGCTAGGTAGTATACTTAACCAACGGGATTTACTTCAAAAAGAAGCAGTAGCCATTCTAAGTCATTCTGCACATTTTTCTGAGTACCAGCAAATTGATTTATTGAACTAGAATCAAATCAGAAGTTATAATGCTTGATTATCATCCCTTCATCAAACCCAAATAGAATCCATTTTTTATTGGCATTTTTTTCTGTATCATTGCTATTAAGCTAATAGAATTTATTTAATGAGTAAATCTAAAGATTATCAATTATTCTTTAATTGATTCCGTGTCGATTCTCTTATCTATGCCCGCTGATCTAAGCACTAACTGCTCAAGACTCACATGGTTGTCCGCCTCTTCGATACTTCGTGTTTTTTTAAATGAAATAGTCTCCAGAGTTTTCTTGAGTACAATAAACTGAATGTATGCTTCGACTTTTGGCTCAATCCCAATCTCTTTACTATGCTTGTTGTGATATTTCGTTACCAGCCCTTCCCAGGTCATCACGTATGGAATTATATTCACTTTGCAGTTGTAAATCAATGATAACTTATTTGCTATTAAATCATATTTTCTAGTTTTTTCATTTTCAACTTGAGTTAATAGGTCAAGATTGGTGATTCCAACCTAGATCAGAGTTATTTCATTTTATCATGTAAGAAGATATCTGGTCTATCATGTTGTAATTCCTGTATCTACTCGAATCTCGACATTTTCATTTGCTACAACTTCTTGAACGGAATGAGATTTCAATTTTCTTGTCTTCTTAATTCCGAATCTTCTACACAGTGATAAATGTATGCATCTTAATACTTCATTATGCCTTCTCATGTAATCATGACCAAGCATACGATCGCATTTAGTGGCAAGATGATCTACTGTCTTTGGCGCAGCTTTGCAATGTGGGCACTTGACTTTTTCTCCAAAGAATATATTTCTATCCTGAAGGAAGCAATAAGCTCCTTCATCTCTTGGCTTCATATTTCCTTTGGTAAGTCACACTGAAGAGTCTTTAATGGAGGCAAGTTCATGATCACAAACCCTAAACAACCTTTCGTGGAGTTTTTTGCTTTTAATGTTGG
The DNA here is from genome assembly GCA_035042485.1 of Drosophila cyrtoloma. Taxonomy (NCBI): domain Eukaryota; kingdom Metazoa; phylum Arthropoda; class Insecta; order Diptera; family Drosophilidae; genus Drosophila; species Drosophila cyrtoloma. Next base: position 21,977 of record JAWNLH010001231.1, on the reverse strand, counting down.
TCATTAGGGATTTAATCTGGGATTCATAAAAGGGATTATGATAAATAACAAATTAGTTTATCATCCCCTTTAGATTTGTCTAATATATATTGTTGTTATTCAATGGTTCACCTTCATTAAGCTAATATGTATATGATTGCCTAATTAACATATAAATACGAAAAGCCCTTTAATAAATATGATGTCTTCTTCTTTAAATATTGATTTAGCTTACGACAATAATAATTGAAGAATGATTTAGGATAATGAAATGAAAAGTCAGTAGATAATAAAGACCACATTAAATCATTGGCTTACAGTGAAGTAAAATTAAATATGTTGGTTTTGTCGAGTTGTACGCTTAAATCTTGAGAAATAGAAGACATAATTTATTTAACGAATTCCGTATTTAAATCTACGATTATAAATACGATTGGTTCTTGAACAATGAACATATCTTATTGATTGCTTTCATAGGCTTTACATTGGTTTATTGAGCTATAAACAATCAGCTATATAAACAATGAGGTTCCAAATACTTATTACAACAGACATATTTAAGATTTATTAAATGATGTCACGGAAAAATTTTAGCAAAATACCTGGATTAGACTCCATATTGCCTAAAATAACGTTATCCTTGACTAAATTGAATGAAGAATCAACACAGAAATCTAGAATGTTACTTTTGTGATCCAGGAAGCACCTTAAATAAAGAATGTTATTTAAGAAGAATATTTCCGTTTTTATCTTTTCTTTTATCAATGAAATTTCCTTTTTAATAGAAAGACACAAGGCAAACCTTTTGAGCACTGAGATTAACAAATGCTCAAAAGAAGTAAACTTAGATTCAGATATTGATTTAGCCATTTCAAAGTAAGGATCAGAATCCTTCAGCGAAATATTAAATTCTAAAGAATCTAAATCAATAGTTATAAGATTGCCGAAAATATCAAATATTGCCAAATTTTTAGTTAATTTGATTAATTTCAAGCCAAGAATGGTTTTATATCTTTGAACTTCGTTTTTCAGTTCATTTAATTGTGGCTCTGTCACATTCTTAGCTATCAAATTCTTTTTAAGGTTGTCAATTTGAACTTGAAGCCTTTTTAATTCCTTTTCTAACTGATTACTTTCTAAATTCTGAGCTTCAAAAATGCTGCTTAAACCGTTCAGTTCTAGTTTTGCGTTTTCCCAAACCAAATTCCTTTCATCAATCATTTTTTGTAAACTCTGTATTTCCTTTATTTTACTCTTATCACAACTCTGAATCTTCTTTCTATACATTTCAATCTGTGTTTTCAGGTAATCGATTGATAATCTTTTTTCATTATTTGATTCTTTGATTTTTTCATTTTCTCTTCTGGTTTCATTAAAAATATCTACAATTTTATTTTTATTATCAATCATTTTCTTGTTAAACTGAATTTCATATACTTTTCTTAGCCCATACCAGTCTATCTTAGATTTATTTCTTGATTCATTTCTTATTCTTTTAAGATTCTCTTTATTGATATAACAAACTTCAATATTCTTTTGAGCTTCGTTTATTTCAAGCTGCAAATCTTCTAGTCTATCTATTAAATATGTGGAAAAGTTGTATAGGAAATCAATTCATTCTTTAAGTGAATATTTATAATATAATTCTAAGGCAGGGTCAACGATATTTTTTGACTTAGAGAGTGTGTCCCTCTTCATTACATCGATGATTGCCTCGTCTAGAAATCTAATTCCTTGTTGGCTTAAAAATTCTGAAATTTCCAGTCTCTCAACAGGTTCTTTTGGAATTAATTTCCTCAGATCGATTGTGTTCACTAGCTCTTCAACGGTATAAGAAGAATTTATTATTCCTGTGTCATTAAAGCCAGGGCCTACACTAGGCCTTGGTTTATTGCTTTCACCCTTAGTAAGACCATTAAATTCAGAGTTTAAACTTAACCTTAATTCTTTATTTTCACTCTGTGCTATGTTATTTAATATTTTTTCTTCATCAATCAAGCTATTATCCGATTGATCCCTTGGTATTTGATTTTTATACTGATGCTTTCCCATTTCAATACTGGCTTTAATTGGGTCTAAAGAGCATCTCTTTGCAAAAGATTCTACGTAATTATAATATTCTTCAATTTTTTCATCACAATTTTCATCGTACGGGTTTTTAATTTCTTCATTGATTTTCTTAGATTCGAAAAAGTTTGAATTCTTCAATTCCAATAAATCTGTCGTTATTTCCATTGGAATATCAGTGATTGATGAATTTGTTTTTGTCGAATTGTATTCTTCTCGATAAATCAAATTTATCTGTGGCTTAGCAGCAAAGGATACCCTTCGTGTTTCGTCCTTTCTGTTTTGCATGGGCTTTTCCAAGAGCTTTTTTAAATAAATAGTACATCATTATTCACTCCCAATGAAACCAAAATGTATTTCCCCATCAAATTAATACTAGACAATAAGGAAAAGCTACAATACATCGCTTCTATTAAAATACATAGATTTATAAATCAAAACTATCAGAAAATTTACTACTAAGTATGGCAGAATGCATCAGTGTAACAAAATTCTTTAGTAGACCTTGCTGCATGCTAATGGATTTCAATGTGTTGATGCTTATACAATATAATTAATTCAAACCTTTGAGTATCATCATAATTAGTGAAGGTTATTTTTCTAATAATTACACAACATATTATAAATCATATTAAATTTTTACAAAGCACAAAAATTTCATATATTAAAAAAATAATTTATTTTTAGGATACTGTAATAGTTAGTGAATGATCGGTGAAAGATTTATTGTCAAAAGGGTTGATGAAAAAGACACCAAGAAGGACAAATCTTGGTCCTGGCTAGCTTGGAGAAATACATCACTGATCATCCTTATCTAAGGACTAAGTCATATCATGCCCTGTCAGTCTTGAATAGCTGCAATTATCATATATGTTCTATATTATTTCAGCAGGCAAACATCCGTCACTTTAAGATCAAATGATACACAGAACAGCTATGTTTCTTAAATTAAAACCTCTACGTCTTATATCAGACATATTTTAGAGATAAGTCAGCCTGATGTCTACAATATATTTTAAAACTCATAAATATTTTAGATTAGTTACGAAAGAAATAGCCATTATCTTAATGAAAACATTAATTTTCGGTACTATGTAGTTCAGATTATAAAGCAAGACAGTATTGAAACGCTTATCCTTTTTCTCTAGCTTAATTTCATCTCATACAAAAAATATATACATAATTAAACTACTAAACCTGGGAAGGGCTCGTGGCGAAATACCACAACAAGTATAGTAAAGAGATAGGAATTGAGCCTAAAGTCGAAGCGTACATCCAGTCTATTGTACACAAGAAGACTCTAGAATATTAAAGAGGCGGACAACCATGTGAGTCTTGAGCAGTTAGTGCAGAGATCACCGGGCGTAGACAAGAGACTTGACACGGAATCAATCAAAGAATAACTATTAGATTTACCCATTAAATAAATTCTTTTATTAAACTATTAATTTTCTCAGGCATTTAAAATAATATTCTCTGTGCGGGGTATGTCGATAGATAGATGACTGAAACCTTTTGTAGATAAATAAAACACTTATGAATGCTAAACAAATAATAGCCTCTCACAACAAGAAAATCACGAAGCTCGAAAGACTGGACTTGGAATTTGTGTCAAGGACCTTGAGAGGAGGTTGAAATTTCGCTTTTTCCTAAAATAATATTTTACCCAAAAAAAGATGGCCTGGATTTGTCGTTTGAAAGGAGGGAGTCTTCAACATTTGCAAGATCAACGATCCGAACACGTGAAGCCTACTGAAGATTCATTTTTCATGCAATAACTTAATAAAATAATCTTTTTTTGGTTATTATTTTCGTTATAATATATTAGATCACATTACATTTATCTTGAACAATATAAAATCAATGACATTCGTTCTTCATACGAAGACTCATTTGAAGATTGAATTAATATGTGAACACTTAATATCAAAAATACTCAAATAATAATTGAACAAGAGGTAATTTAAAATATTAATTTAATATGTTTTTTTCAATGACATTTTCAGGTATCACAAGCTCACCACATTTGTTCAAGGTTTGGCTACAACTGGAAATCACCTAATTCCAAACACTTCTTATTGATGCTGTGGCATGCTTTCATGCTGGGTAAAGTAATTTGAGTGAACAATTGAGATATCTGCATTCTTCCAGCAGATAACAAGCTTCCTCAACCAAGAACAAATGAAATATATTTATTTAAACTATCTTCGTGAATGAAATAAGGTATGCAATCTAATTTTATTCTACTTTAGAAGACCAGTAAAATCATCTCATATTATATTAAGATGTAAAGATAACACCAGTCACCTGGGCAGAATCTATCGTAAGATGGATGACTGTAGCCTTTCGTGGTTGAAAAGGATAAGTAGCACACTTATGTGTGCGAAACCAATAACAGTTTATATCAGAACGTCACAGCAAGACGACTCATAAAAAGAAAACCCCGAAAAAAGGGAAGGTGGGTTGGTGGTGTGTGCGGCATGGATAAAAAAGGGCTTGCCTGAAGCTCGAAAGAGTGGGCTTAGGATTTGTTCTAAGTGCCCAGGACCTCGGTGGGAGGTTTAAACTTTCCTCCTATAGAGGCACAGGCACTTCTAGTTTTTTCGTTTTTTTTTAACAATGTCACTTTGGTAAGAAGGCTTATAAATGCTGGAATCAGATTTATTCCTCTACAATCCAAAGTTGATTATAGTAATGACAATTCAACTTCGTCCAAAACAACAGTAATGAAAGAAAGAAAATCATCTTCATATAATCTAAATATAAATTTTGTCGTAGACTAAGTCAGTATTTAAAGAAGACATATTTATTAAAGGGGGTTTCGTATATGTATGTTAATTAGCCAATCATATGCTTATTAGTTGTAATAAAGGAGAACTATTGAATGACTACAATATATGTTGATCAAATATGTAAAGGGGTTAATGATAAACTAATTGGTTATTTATCATTAACCCCTTTACGACAAATTTAATTTAATTTTTTGTTCAGAAGCTTTGCTTTTAATTAATAGTCTAACTACTTTTATATTGAAAACTTTAAAATTTTTATCTCTAATTAAAAATAGGGAAGACAGCAGTTTAAAGATGTTTACTTCTAGTGTATGCCATAATTACTCGCACCATAGATACTTTACACCTGTGCTTTGGTGTTTTTAAGGCATACTTAGCCTGATAGTTTGCTGTTCATTGGCTAAAAAATAACCGGTAAATGTATGTAGACCGGACATGCCAACTGGAGGATCTGCACTGAGATATTTCAATTTCATTCTAAATCCAACACTGCTTCGAGTCATCAAATTTAACGTGGAAGCATAGAGCTCTTCTTGAATTTGATCGATTCCCAAGAGTGGAGTTTTGTGCAACAGGCTTGGCAATAAGGTTTTCACAGATTACTAATGGTTATACCAATACAAAAAGAATTAGTTAATAAATTATCAAATAGAAGGATGTAAAGCCACAACAATCAGGTACTATAAGAGAGATGGTGAAAATGCTTGGCTTCAGCCAAAAACTGAGCCATATATACAGTCTATTGCATTCCAGAAGAGGTGGATAAACATTAATAAATTTAATCAGTAGCAAAAATTTCCAGGCTAGTTCTGATGGTGGTACAGTCTCTAAGATATTAATGCAGTAAACACAAAGTCCCATCTTCAAATATATCATTTGTTCGATAGAGCCCATTGGCTTCTGTGAATATGAAGCTTCGGAATAGAATCCCTAGATGCAATCCAATTTATCCCTAGCAATAATAATTGGCGTGTATAAATAATCGCAATGGTCTACTCAATTGATGGGAGACCCTGAAGAATTGCATACATTAGATTAAAGATACTTCAAATTTCCAATGTATATTGTACCTGAATGATTAGAAAATCTTATATCGGAGAATTGATCTTCAAGATAAGAATGAAATGTTTCTTCTGTCTTAAATTATTAAATGATATCAGTGTGATCACCAATTTAGGATCTAGAGTAAAATGTAAAGATTTGTTAATATCAGTCTATAGAAGAAGAGTGATAGCCACACAATTGATTTGAGATTCGAAATATGGTTTTATATAATTGAATTATCTTTTATTGAGAAAGTAATAATCTCCCTCATACTGGTATCTTATTATAGTTATAATCTATGGTAAACCACTTTAAATGAATGAGTTAAGTTTAGAGAAGTTACCGGGATTGAATTAAAACAAAGATTTTAACAAATAAATTTATCCATTTAATTATAATTAAATAACTGCTGTAAAGAGATAGGAATTGAGCCTAAAGTTGAAGCATACATTCAGTCTATTGTACTAAATAAGACTCTAGAATATTAAAGAGGCGGACAACCATGTGAGTCTCGAGCGTTTAGTGCTTTGATCAGCGGACATAGATAAGAGAATCGACATGGAATCAATCAAAGAATAACCATTAGATTTACCCAATAAATAACTGCCAAAATACAGAAAAAAAGGTTGTTTTGATTTTTAAATATTTATAAAATTAAAAAAACAGTTTAATAAATCAAATGTACTCAGATTTGTTACTATGTTAATTACGACAGTCTTTCTTTTTACCATATATTATTTGATTAAATAAGATTCCATGCCAAATATCATTGAATTAATAACCAGATCAAAACATTATCTTTAGTTAAAAGTTATGCTGTCACTTTCTTGATCTTCAGTATCGAGTTTTCTCCTCTTGCTAAATATATTTCCTAGCTCTTTCTTTCTATCTTCATTTATTACGTTTATCTTTTTTGAAATCTCTAGTAGAATCCTTTTGTTTCCCTCAAAATATCCATTTATCAATTCTTGAAAATTTTTATCAATTTTTTCAACTTCACTTTGCAAAATTAAAAAGTTTTTTTTTCAAATTTTTAATACAATAGATCAAGGAAATGTTGCTGTCCATTCCTATCTCCATTCTAAGCTGAGCAAGCTCATTTTTTAAATAAGAGTTCTCTTCATCCAAAACTTTAAGATTCTCGACCAAGTCTTGGATGGAAGATCTTGTGGCATCGTAATTAATACTTGGACTATTACGAATAAGCTTGCTTCTGTTCAGAAAATTCAAAGTATTGAGCGTGTCTGACTGATTTTCAGGATTAATTGTCCCAATTATTGCCAGCTTAGAATTCCAACCAAGAGAATCCTTGAGTAGAAATGAAATAAGTCAACAAATACCAGTCTTGATCGTTTCACAACACTCTTTGTCTTAGTTTCTAACTGTATTGTAAAAATAGAATGGCTTCTACTGCTGTTCTCATTTAATTCAGTCGAAGCTGTCTTCCTATTAATGATTCCTTTTTGGTAGAACTCTAAGCTTTCTATCAAGGATCTTGAAGTAAAAACTGTGAGAAAATCAACAGTTACTCCCGTAAACGGATCTTCTCTAATATTCAAATTATTTTCTGGATCACACAAGTCAATCATGCTTTCATTGTAAATTTCTATAAAAGATAGCTTCAATTCTTCATAATTGTTGTGTAAAAACGAAAGGGATCGTTGAACAAGCCCTGGATTGCATTCTGTTCCTTGAATCGTGTAAGTTTTGCCGCTTCCTGTTTGTCCGTAAGCGAAAACAGAGCAATTGTATCCTTGAATACATTTTGAGAGAATTTCTTTGGAAATTTCTTGGTAGACTTCTATTTGATTGCAACCGTAGAATACATTGTCCATCTGATATGTTTTGTTTTCAATGCATAGTTGCTTATCAGTGAATTCTGGAAATGAATCCGATTCTTTTATTCTTAGATATGTTAAAATATTGTTGTCCATGGATGAGGGATTACTCATTAAGCGGTTAAACGTTAATAACAATAATTTTATACTGGAAGAAGTGAAAGAGAATAAGTGTTTTAATTGAAATCTTATTTAATAAATCAGAATTGAAAAATTAATTAGACCTGATTAAATATAATTATTGTTAAAATTAAGGATTTAATTCAAAAGACTTCACGAAAATTTTTACAGTCTTGAAAATTAAGAAAAAGGGAGATCAATATGTTGAAGCTGAGAACCCTACTCAGATCTGGATTAGATTAATTGATCAAACCATTCTAGTTCAATATGAATTATTTGTGATTTTAAAGTTAGTTAGTTTTTTATTCAAGACAAGTCTCTGAGATCAATTAAATATGCACTGGGTAGAATCTGTCGTGAGACGGATGATCGTAGCCTTTTCGTGGCTGCCCGGATAAGTAGCACACTTATGTGTGTGAAACTAATAACAGTTTATATCAAAACGTCACGTCACACCTGGCCGATTCATAAAAAGAAAAACCCTAAAAAAAGGGAAGGTGGGACCTGATGATGATCGAAAGGATCAACATGCGTGTGGGTGTGCGGCATGGATAAAAAAGGGCTTGCCTAAAGCTCGAAAGAGTGGGCTTAATATTTGTTCTAAGTGCCCAGGACTTCGATAGAAGGTTTAAAATTTCCTCCTATAGAGGCACAGGCCTGGGCAGAATCTGTCGTGAGACGGATGACTGTAGCCTTTTCGTGGCTGCCCGGATAAGTAGCACACTTATGTGTGTGAAACTAATAACAGTTTATATCAGAACGTCACAGCCTCCTCATAAAAAGAAAAACCCGAAAAAAGAGGAGGTGGGGCCGGATGATTGTATGCGTGTGGAGCGGCATGGATAAAAAAGGGCTTGCCCGAAGCTCGAAAGAGTAGGCTTAGGATTTTTTCCAAGTGCCCAGGACCTCAGTAGGAGGTTTAAAATTCCCTCCTATAGAGGCACAGGCGCTTCTAGTTGTTTCGTTTTTTTTTCAATTAAATATTCAGTAGTTATCATTGTATATTAATTTCAAAGAACAAGAGATAATATTTCATTTAATAATTGACATACAGACAATTATATAGTTCATAATAACAAAAAAGAAAATCAGCTTCTAATCTCGAGTGACATAGAATTTATTCAATGGGTAAATCTAATAGTTATTCCTTGATTGATTACGTGTCAATTCTCTTATCTACACCCGATGATCTGAGCACTAACTGCTCAATATTCACATGGTTGTCCGCCTCTTTAATATTTTAGAGTCTTCTTGAGTACAATAGACTGAATGTATGCTTCGACTTTATGCTCAATTCTTATCTCTTTACTATGTTTGTTGTGGTATTTCGCCACCAGCCCTTCCCAGGTTCGAGTAACATATAATGACATTTAATGAAAATAATTGGCTTAAGATCCATAATTATTAAATATGATTAGAATATTTAATGAAGCTAGAATTGATATGCCAATAATATGTGGATCACGCTACTGAAAACTCATTGATTTGTAAAGTTGTAGATATGAACTTCTTGATCGAGCAACAATGAATGAGTCAGCAAAATAAGTTAGAATCTTTCGTTAGATGCAAGTTAAGTAAAAAATATGAATTTACTCATAAAAATCTTGACAATAATGTAGCTGCAAAGCTGATACTACTTTATAAGAAAGCATCGTCCAGGAAAAATCTAGATCCGGGAATTTCTCGGTGAGTGAATTCAGAAGGTAAGTTTTAGACCAAGCGTGAGACGTTTCTGAAGAAAATGATGATGACTTACTGAATTTAAGAAGAATTCCACGGAAAATGATTGTAACTATCCAGCGAAGAATATTAAAAATACCATCATGATAATCAAGAATAACTGTAAAATTTTTATTTTGATAAAATGAAAGCAGATAAAACATTATTAAATAAAAAAGGTAGCCTGAGAACTAAGCGAGATAACAATAAAATTAATTAAAAAATAGAACAAGAAATTAAATAAAAAAGCATGAAGTCAGATATTGCGCTCATCACTAATCAGTCTGGGGCGGCAATTTCATCATCCTTCACGGGGGTTAAAAGTTCTCAAAATTTATAGAAAAATTTTTATAGAAAATTTTTAAGAAGAAAACTGTTCCATTTATTTTCAACTGAAAACGAAAAATGATTGAAACAGATTAAGAAAAAGCTTGAAGCCCGTTTTAATAAATACATAATTGAAAAGGTGAATCTAGAAAGATTAAATCGAATAATATTAAAATATCATAGATAACTGAATAATTTTGTTAAATACTGAAATTAATAGTAAAGATTCTCTCATTAAAAATTAAACCAATGTTGCAATTCTTGTTTTTTTCTCTTTGCTTTTAATTTCTTTACTGTTTAACGATTTTCCATTACTTTTCCAGTGCTGTTATTTTTTTTGTAAAAATTTTCACAAAAATTTTATTATTGTCAAACCCCCAATGACTTCTGGTGCTCATCATCATTTAAAGCGACTCAACGCACCATCCCAATGGGGTTTAGACAAGTGGACTGGTAAATACGCCGTCAGACCATTACCCGGTCCCCACAGCAAAGATACTTCTATTCCTTTAAAGTACATAATTGCTAAGTTCCTGAAAGTTGCAAATACAGCCAAGGAAGTTGATTATATTCTTGACAACAAAATGATTTCAGTCAATGGAAAGGACATTTCTTCTGGGAAATTCCCAGTTGGGTTATTTGATGTAATCACCATCAAGAAGACCAACTCTCATTTCAGAATTTATTTTGGAGCCAATAAAAAGTTCAAGCTTCGCAGCATCACTTCTGATGAATCCCAATTTAGAATTGCCAAAGTTATGAGCAAGCATACCTATAACAAGGTTCCATTAACCAGAACTTCAGATCGGTACAACTTCAAGTTTGTTGATCCTTCCATTAATGTCACTGACACAGTCATGATCGACATCAAGACCAATACAATTGTTTCAAGATTGTCTGTTGACCTAGGATCTGTTGCATATGTCTTCAGTGGAGTCAACTCTGGCAGAATTGGTGTGATAAAGAGAATTGACGTTGCTGATAACGGTGCCAAGACTTTAAGCTTACAAGACAGTCTTTCTAAGACATTCAATGTTTCTTTAAACGGTGCTATCGTCATTGGTAGCAGCCTTGACAAGATTCTTGTTTCACTCGATGACTTTGACGGTATCCGTCTCAATAACTTCGAAAAGAGTAACCTCTTGTATGCCGAAACAGCAACCGCAGAAGAAGATGATGAATAAAATTTTATTTATTATTTGATTTTAAATATTTTCAGCTAAAAATTTTTATTGATTTTAAATTTGTATGGAATTATATTTTCATCTCTAAATTTATCATCTCATTGGCTGAAAAATTAATTCTGAATTCTAACTCTTGTTCCGTAAAGTTCAAAAAGTTAATATATCCAACGGAATTTATCAAAGAATTTATTTAATGGGTAATCTAATCTTTACTCTTTGATTGATTCCGTGTCAACTCTCTTCTCTACACCAACTGCTCAAGACTTACATGGTTGTCCACCTCTTTAATATTCTAGAGTCTTCTTGTGTACAATAGACTGGATGTACGCTTCGAATTTAGGCTCAATTCCTATCTCTTTACTAGCTCATTGCGTATGGAATTATATTCACTTTGCATTTGTAAATCAATGATAACTCATTTTCTATTAAATCGTATTTTCTAGTTTTTTCATTTTCAACTTGAGTTAATGGGTCAAGATTGGTGATTCCAACCTCGATCAGTGTTATTTCATTTTTCATTTTATTCGGTAAGAAGTTGTCTCGACTATCATGTTGTAATTCTTGTATCTACTCGAATCTCGACATTTTCATTTGCAACAACTTCTTGAACGGAATGGGATTTCAGTTTTCTTGTCTTCTTAATTCCAAATTTCCTACACTGTGATAAATGTATGCATCTTAACACTTCATTGTGCCTTCTCATGTAAGCATGACCAAGCATATGGTCGCATTTAGTAACAAGATAATCTACTGTCTTTGGCACAGCTTTGCAATGTAGGCATCTGACTTTTTCTCCAAGGAATATATTTCTATCCTGAAGGAAGCAATAAGCTCCTTCATCTCTTGGCTTCATATTTCCTTTGGTAAGTCATACTGAAGAGTCTTTAATAGAGGCAAGTTCATGATCACAGACCCTAAACAACCTTTCGTGGAGTTGTTTGCTTTCGATGTTGATCATTAGGGAATTAATCAGGGATTCATAAAGAGATTCCTCGACAATCTCGCCTTCTGTATTATACTTCAATTTTATATTTGTCAATTGTTGAGAGATGTGTCTCTTATTGTCTTCCTTGACCTTAATTATAGCGTTAAGCCTTAAAGACATACTTCTCAATCTCTCCAGGGAATTCTTTGGTTGGAGGAGCATACTCTCACTCTTATATTCAATATTGGACATTCCTCGTCCCATCATGGCTCTTGAAAAATACAGTTTTTCTTTGTTTGCTGGCTGTAAGTGAACTTTATATACCATTAGTACTTTACTAATGGATTCATCGAGTTTGACACATTCCTCTGATTCAAGCTCTAGTACACTTACATGGTAGTTAATCACAGACACTGCGTGCTCGTTTATCGCTTTGAATAAATTCTTTGCATTCAGCTTGCTTTCACACAAATTCTTGATTCTTTTGAAAATTTCATTTCTTGTCTATTCAAAAGAATCTTTAGATATTGTACCACTAGCCGTTTCAATAATTCCCAGGCATTTGTAACTGTCTTTGTCTTCTAAAAGCTTAGCATCTGATTCACAAACTTTGCTATTGGTGGCGGATTTGGTCTTATTCATTTCCAAACCAATTGCATTAAAGAATGACTTTGTCTCATTCATCATCAAATTCAGCAAGCAATTTCAAATCATCAACAAATAGAAGATGGTTTGTAATATACATATCAGATTCGGTTTTAACACCGACTTTCTGATATTTGGCACTTAGCTTACGACTTAGTGGATCCATGCATAAAATAAATAGGAGAGGAGACAGGCTGTCTCCCTGTAAGATACCTCTCTCTAGCCTTTTCTCTATAATTGATTCTCCGTTCAATCTGACATCAACTTTCCACTTTGAAATAGTGTCTTTAAGGAAGCTTGTAATTTAAAAAATTATTTAATAAATATTTTATTAAAATAGCTATTAAATTCCTTTTATCACAAATTTACTATAATAATTTGAACTTCGTTGCAGGAAACAGCTTCTAAATGATTGAATAAGGCATTCACTCTTGAAACTCCTCTTCCTCTCTTTTTCTGCCTCTTCTTCTCACAGCTTCGAGTTTCTTTAAAACAGATCCAGTCCCGTACCCTTGATAAAAGTAATCAGCATATCTCTTGTTGTGAGTGCATTTCAATGCTTTCTCCAGCACATACAAATCAACCGCCTTATCTTCATCACTATGTGAATTATAGCTCAGTCCAAAATCTATCATAAAAATTTTACCTTCTCTTATAAGGAAATTCATTGTTGTCAAATCTCCGTGAATTATATTAAATCCATGCAAAGTTCTGACCAGGTTTCCGACTTTAATCATTGTTTCTTCGCTATTTAAATCAGTCAAATAATCTTTTAGAGTTGATCCATCAAGTTTTTCCATTAAAATTTTGTTGCCTTCTACCTTTATTAATTTTGGGGAATTAAAATTCAATCCCTGGAGTTTTGAAAGTATCTTGGCTTCTTTCTTTGTTCTCGATTTGGTTATTTTTTCGTCAATCTCTGGAATTCTATAAAGCTTTGGATTTCTTAATTTAATTATGATTTCCCCTTCTTCAAAAATGTCTGATTCCGCTCCCAAGGCTATCAATTTCATTGGGTTGAAAAGTTAAGTAAAATTAACGGACAAGGAATAAAATCAATCTTATTCAAAGTTTTCATTTAATTGTTTATCAATGATATTTACAAGATGACGTACACATTTTCAAAGAGATTTGAAATATTTAATTAAATGATGGAATTAGGATTGAAAATTTGAATCCCACATTTTATTTATGAAAATTTTCAAGATGAAAAAATAATAGGAATTTTCATAGAGACATGTCAAAAGTAGTTCACACCAAGAATCGAACCCAAACCTCTCAGTTTCATATTCATCCCTACACACTGGAGCAAGAGGCTTGAAGTTGAAATTATAAGTTTTATCATGAGAATTCAATCTCTCGTTAAAATTATAATGGTATCAGGACTAATTCTTTAAAATGAATTTTATCGTAAATTCCATTTTTTTATTAAAATTTTTTACACATAAATTAATTATTAAAAAATCTTTAAAATACCAAATTAATTCGTTATATTCATTTAAAGTTTTTCAAGGATCAGGAATCTTTAATGTAAACTTACCCTTCAGTTGTATACTCTAGTCCATAAAGCTTACATATCATTGTACGAATGTTATCAACTGTAAGAAACACCTCTAAAGATTTAAAAAAGGCCTTCGAGGTAAGTAAAGCATCACTCCCTGCTTGATGCGCAGTCCCTTCCCTGATTAATCCGAGATCATTGGATATTTCCTGCAATCCCTTCCTGAGATGATCTGTGACCTGCAACAAAAATTTAAAATCATAAAAGGTTGGAAATAAAATATTCATGAATCCATAAAAATCATCCTCCTTTTCAGGCATCAAGTTTCCTGTTAGAAGTTTAATTAAATACGCAAAATCATAAGCAGAATGAAACGAAACCCAAACAATCCTGTCTGACATAACAAGTCCGCTTGTTATTAACAGATCTCCAAAATCTCTAATGTCAATGCCATGCTTACAATGATCTTTGAAGTTTATCTTGGCTTGCATCAGCAAATCTATGGAGTTTTGACAGTACATGTCATTTTCAAGGTTGAATTTAAAATTAAATTGCCAGGTATTAATATTTTCAGGTCTTCTTCCATACTCATCTGAAATAGAAATTCCAAGCTGGATAATATTTAAAATATCTACATTGCATCTCAGCTGCTGGTAAGCAAAGGTTGTTTGGCTTTTGAAGTTTCCAAGGGGCTTTGCCACCACGCCTGGGAATTCGGTGTCCATAGCTACGTAATTGTATTTGTCAATTAGCTTTCTAATTTTTGCCATTTCTTCTTCTAAATTTTCTTTCCAAACATTTTTGATTGGTTCTGCTCTTTTAATAGAAACATTCATGGGGAATAAAAAATATAAAAGAATAAAAATTTATTTTCATGCTTTTCTTCTGTTCTCCAAAAGTCTTTGTCCTCCTTGATTGATTTATTAATCTCGTCAACATTAATTTTGAGTTTCTCTTCAGTAATGACATTCTCAAATTCCATTGGGGGAACGAAAAATCAAATTGCATGTTCAGCAATCAAGTATGACAGTGGGTGATACGACAGTCTTTTTCTAGTGACAACAGGTCTTTTGATGTTAGGATGTTTGAATTTAGGAAGTGTGAGTTTGCTTTTGAACATGCTAAGTTCGTGTTCTGAAGATTTCCTTATGCTTCTCCAAGGGGTGATAGATGAATTTATTTAATGGGTAATCTAATAGTTACTCTTTGATTGATTCTGTGTCGATTCTCATGTCTAAATCCGATGAGCTCTGCACTAACCGCTCAAGACTCACATGGTTGTCCACCTCTTCGATGCTCCAGAGTCTCTTTGAGTACAATAGACTGAATGTACGCTTAGACTTTGGCTCAATTCATATCTCTTTACTATACATGTTCATTACTAGGCCAGTCGTATGGAATTATATTTACTTTTCACTTGTAAATCAATGATAACTCATTTGCTATTAAATTGTATTTTCATTTTCAACTTGAGTTAATAGATCAAGATTGGGAATTCCAACCTCGATCAGAGTTATTTCATTTTATCATGTAAGAAATTATCTGGACTATCATGATTAAATTATTGTATCTACTCGAATCTCGATATTTTCATTTGCTTTTTTTTTTGCGCCAAAGGAGAGAGAATCTTCAAAAGACACCCTCTGGGTTGTGTGAGATTTTTACTCACTAAAAACTCTCCTTCATGACTACGGCTCTGATAGATCCACCATACCCCTGTGGCCTTGGTTCCAGGATTTTCATTTGCTACAACTTCTTGAACGGAATTGGTTTTCAATTTTCTTAATTCCGAATCTCCTACACAGTGATAAATGTACGCATCTTAACACTTCATTATGCCTTCTCATGTAATCATGATCTAGCATATGGTCGCATTTAGTAACAAGATGATCTACTGTCTTTGGCACAGCTTTGCAATGTGCGCATCTGACTTTTTCTCCAAGGAATATATTTCTATCCTGTAGGAAGCATTAAGCTCCTTCATCTCTTGGCTTCATATTTCCTTTGGCAAGTCACACTGAAAAATCTTTAATGGAGGCAAGTTCATGATCACAGACCCTAAACAACCTTTATTATGTGGGTGATAAAATAAATCATTTTTCTTATAAAATTGCTTATTTTTTTTCCGTTTAAGAATAAGAATTAATTTATTAGCTGAACAGAGAAATATTTAATGCACAGTTGTTTATTAAATATTTTGCTTGTTAATATTTATAGCTACAGGAGTATTACTAAAAGGATGCTTCTTAAAAACAAAAATATTACGGATGCATTCACCAATGCCAATATCACATATAAAACAGTTGAATTAAAAGCAATTTATTCAATGAACAATTACGTCTTTAGCTCACCTTTTTCCTAATCCGTCAACCGTGATGAATTTAATGAATGTTTCTTTTTAAAATGGCTATACCTTCCGATAATGCTACCTTACCATACTCATTCGAGCCTTTGTTATAAAAAACAATTATTATATCTAAATTTAATTAATTAGGGTATCACAAGACAACCCATATAGCTATACATTCAAGGATGAAATAAGGGTCATCAAAACCTTTTTGCTCTTGTTTTTCCTGTAAATAAGTGACAAATTAAACAATGCCATCTTTTTAATTTCCCCAGATGCTTCTTTTATTACCTTATTATAATAAATCTCGGCATGTTCATAATATCCATAAAAGTGATAAGCTTTCCCTAAATTATAATTCTTAATTGGTGATTCTGAAATACAGCTTTTTATTGAATTGATTCCTCTTGTTGCGTAATCCTTCTTGTTATACAAGCTTCTTGATTTTGTATGGGAAATATTTAATATTCCAATTAAATAAAGATGCTTGATATTTGAAGTTTTTATTGAGTTTATGAAATCAACAGTATCAGTCTGTAAAAAGTTAGGACAATAAGATTCTAAAATAATGATCTCCTCTTTGTGATCCTCATAATTCTTCCTTAAAATTCTTTGAATAGATTTTTGAAAGGTTTTGAATTTTACATTATTAAAATATGAAGGAAAAAAGTGTAATATGGCATAAAAAAGATAAACACACTCCAAGTCATGTGAATAAATCATTCTAGAGAATAAACAAGATTATCAAGGTTTTCAGTCATAAAAACCAATCTCAGGCCAAGAAAATACAATTTCGTGAGACTAATTTTTGAATTTTTAAATATTTCTGCCCCGAGAGAATATTCTAAGAGTTCCCAGGCTTCTTCTAGTCTATAACTGTAAATTAAAGAGAACAATGAGTATTTTATTATGAAAAACCATTCATCTTTCTCCAGTCCGTGAAGTGATGTTATTCTAATAAATTTGTCTGACAAATCTTTTTGTGATTCTTTCTGATTGTAATGAACTAGATTTTGAGGATCAAATACTTCTAAAGGGGATTGTAAAATGATTCCAGGTTCCTGAACGGCAGGATAATTTCTGCATTGAATATTAAAATTAGTCACATTTTCAGATTTATTGATCTCACATGGATTTTCTAATATCTTATCATCTAATTCCAAATCCTGATTACCCTCGTCTAAGAAACTGTCATATTGATCCTTTTCTAATTTATTAAATGATTCATTTATTGGCAAATATATTTTTTGATCTACCCCTTCCGATTTTCCTATTATATCACTATTATCCTTTTCCTTCTTATGATTATTTATGGCGGTGTCCAATCTATTTGATTCATTCTTACATACTTGAAAAATTTCTTCTTTACTATTAGTTTCTTCAATCATTTTTGCTGATATTTTCATAATTTGATCAAAACTGATTTTTTCATTTTTATTATTAAAATTTTTAAAATTTCTATTTTTGAGAAAAATAAATGGATTATTTTTGAAATCTTCAATTAATGGTTTTACGAAGTCATGGAAATCTAGAATATTACTTCGCTTAACATTCAAGGAATCAGTATAAATTTCATACAGTTTATTGCACTTATCCAAAGGATATCTGTGAACATTCTTTACATTGTCATCTCTCTTGGTTATAAAAGCATGAATTTTCAATGGAACTTCAAAGCATCTTGTCATTAGGTTGTTTCCTGTCATATTGTACACAGAATATATCTTTGTTTTAATGATTTCATTGAGTGGATCTACTGCTATTACATTATGGTAGCATCTCAACACCTTCTCCGTTTCATTGTTGAGTTTATAAAGATCACCTAGGTATTCTAATATTAATAATGATTTCTGGAATTTAATTAAATTTTCAATTATAGAAATAGATGTTAGCAAGTCGTTCTTGTCCCTGAAAAATGAAGCAAAATCCAATACATATTCTATACAGCTTATTTCCATCCATACTTTATCGTCATTAAGGAGCTTTGTAATGTCCAATCTATCACTGTATCTTGCTTCATTAAGATTTAAACAGGAAATAAAATAAATGAATCTTAATTCTGGATCTATATTTAAGGTATTTAAATAAAATCTTTCTATTATCTTGGCTATTTTATCGTAATCCTTAATGAAATAAAGTGATTTTATTGTTTTTCCCATGAAAATTTCAGTTTGAGCTTCTTTATTCCTGGTTATACACCTGTATAGCTTTGATGTGACTATTTTCAGGGAGTTAATATGCTTTGATTTCTTAAACTTATCGAATATCTTGTAATCCACACCTTTGTAATCAAAAAGCTCTATCTGACAAGCCAGAATCCAATATTTCATGTTTAATTCTTTGTAAATCTCCATTTTCTGATTAATTAGTGCTTCACTTGGTGTTTTTTTATGAATTTTATTAATAGCCAGTATTTTGTGCTTGTAATTATTTGTGTGCTGAGACATTTCAAAAGCCTTTTTCCACATTGAAATGTCATTCTTTTTTAAAATAGCCGTTGTAGTAAATGAAATTAAAGCCTTTTCATAGTTCTTGTTTTCTTCATGTATCAATCCCAGTAAGTAAAATGCAGCTGGATCTCTTGGAACAAGCTTGACAGCGTTTCTAAGCAAAGGAAAACATTGAATCGAGTTCCCAGAGACATACATCTTATTTATTTCTTTCATAATTTGCTTGTGTTGTAATTGAGCCACATATTTTTTAGATCTTGTATTTATTTTTGATTCTGATAATTTCTTGTATTCCGTTACACCGAAATATTTTTCAATGTTTCTAGCCATGGGCTTCATTGAACTAGAATTGAAATAAATGTGTTTTTATTGATTTTTCATCAATTTCAGGTGCCGACAGAGGTTCATTGATTCAATTGTTTACCTTTAATTGCTATAAAACAGAATATTAAACGGTTTGAATAATCGGAAATGTTATAGAATTTGTAGTTGTCCAAGTTCGAGTCTCTGCAAAGACACAAAATTAACAAATGAAAATTAAACGGTTTTAATGATCTGAATTGTCACATAATTTTAGAGTTCGAGTCTGTGTAAAGACATAAAATTAACAAATGAAAATTAAACGGGGTTGATAACTTCAGTTGTCACACAATCTTAGAGTTCGAGTCTGTGTAAAGAGATAAAATCAACAAATGAAAATTAAACGGGGTTGATAGCTTCAATTGTCACTGAATTTTAGAGTTCGAGTCTGTGTAAAGACATAAAATCAACAAATTAAAATTAAACGGGGTTGATAACTTCAATTGTCACTGAATTTTAGAGTTCGAGTCTCTGAAGGTACTTAAAATCAAATAATGAATATAAAGTATACAATGATAAGAAGAAGTTAAAAAGCAATGCAATTCAACTTGGTTGACATGTCAAACCCAACGTGTCTTCTTTCTTGATTCACTTTCTAATTTGATTTTTCCATCCTTTGAAATTTTTAGTAAAATTTTTAATTTTAAAATATTTTATCTGATCACCCTATGGATTCCCAGAAAGTAAACGTCTACGATGTAGATGGAACCAGTGTCATAAAAACACTTAACAAGCCAGCTGTATTTGATATTGAATTGAGAGATGATCTTGTCCAGAAGACACATGCCATGGTGAGTCTCAACTCCCGACAGCCATACGCTGTCAGCCCCGAAGCCGGTATGCAACATTCAGCTCTGTCATGGGGCACAGGAAGAGCCATGGCCAGAGTCCCAAGAGTAAAGGGAAGCGGAACCAGGAGAGCAGGACAGGGTGCCTTTGCTAATTTCTGTCGTAAAGGTAGAATGGCACACCCAACCAAAACTCATAGAAGATGGCACAGAAAGACCCCTCTCTGTGTCAGAAGAACAGTTACTGCCATGTGTGTGGCTGCCACTGCCAATCCAGCTTTGATTGAAGCACGAGGTCACAGAATTGCAAATGTTCCAATGTTCCCTTTGGTTGTCTCCAACGAGATCAGCAAGATTCAAAAAACAAAGGAAGCTTTTGCTTTCCTGTCCAAACTCGGATTAAACGAGGACATTGAGAAAGTTAAGGATTCTAAGTCATTGAGAAAAGGAAAAGAAAAATACAGAAATCGAAGATTCGTCAGCAGAAAAGGTCTTTTAATTATTCACGATGGATCAGAATTGCTTGCTTTCAACAATATTGCCGGAGTTGAAAGAATGGACGTTAATGCATTAAATTTGCTTGATTTAGCTCCAGGTGGAAAACTAGGAAGATTAGTCATGTGGACTGAAGCAGCCTTCTCCAAGCTAAATTCCATTTTCGGAACGTTCACTGCTTCATCAGACGTCAAGAAGAATTACAGCTTGCCAAACCGCCTTATTTCTACTGACAGCTTGGATGAATTATTCTATTCTAATGAGATTCAATCTTTAATTGTCACTCCATCCCTCCTTCCTTCTGAATCCTTGGTTAAGACCGATGCTGAGAAGAAAACAAATGAAGAGTTTATTAGAATGTATAATGCAATCGTTCAATAAATTATTTATTTTATTCTTCTTTTTGTGAAAATTTTTACTGAAAAATTTTTTCATTTTTCTTAATTAAAAGCATTCATAAATTTGTTTTTTTATAAAAGGCAGCAGTGTTAATACCGAATAATTATTGGTTGGGCATTGGTCATGTCTGATCATTTTATTTCCTTAACATATCTCCTGTTTCGACCGGTTCTATTTTGTTGTAACTCATTCATTGTACCTTGATTCTTTTTTTATCTTCTTCTGTGATAATAAATACTTATCTTCAAAGAATAATTAATATTGTCTAAATAGTTTAAAATCCTTTTCTTTCTAATTAGGTTCATATGTGTGAGAGATTATTATATGATGATGATGCAAGGATTTATCTTGTATCATGAGGTAATTAGTTAAGATAATTTAGAAGTATATGAGTTATCTCTTATATGTACAAATTAGTTCAGAGTTAATAACCTAGAAAGATTAGTAATGAAATATCATAGTAAACACTGTAAAGGGATAGGAATAAATTCTAAGACAAGGGTATACGTGCAATTTGGGTGCTAAAGAGAATTATTGAATTTATTTCTTTTCAGAGGGGACGAGAATGATAGTCATGACAAGATTTAAGCACTGGAAGAAAGATTGTTAGGCGAGAAGGTAGAATTAAGAAGACTCATCTTAGATATGTAAAAGTAGAAAACTGAATTTAGCTAGGAGTGGAAAGAGTATTTGTTCATCTATCATAATCCTAGGTAAACAATACTAATGACATATTGTTTGATTGAAAGTATTTGTAATCTTTATAAACACCTTGACAATTTACTGCTTCAACTATAAATTTGATCTAAACATATATTCTCTTAAACCTAGTAAAAGAATTATTTAATGGGTAATCTAAAGATTATCAATTATTCTTTAATTGATTCCGTGTCGGTTCTCTTATCTCCACCCGATGATCTAAGCACTAACTGCTCAAGACTCACATGGTTGTCCGCCTCTTCAATACTTCGTCGTCTTTCAAATGAAATAGACTCGAGAG